>JAJKFJ010021454.1:0-14545 GCA_027382625.1 Tetmemena sp. SeJ-2015
TAGCGGGAGTAAAGGAGCAGACTCAATGGGAGGTTCTTCTGAAGTTCAAGAACTCAAGCGCAAAGTTTAGTCTCTAAAGTCTGAGAATTTGACTTGCCATTTATCTCTATGTCCATTACTTTGACTCTACTGACGTCTAATCAGTCTCTGAAGAGCAGACTAGAGTCTATGAAGTACGAGTTGCAGTCCAAGCCCTAGGACGATGATCTCTTGCTTCAGAACTAGCAGATGGAAACTTCGATGAACAACCTGAGAGACTATTAAGAAAGAGAGATAGAGAACAAGGACTACCAACTCAGAGCTAAGGAGTAGGAGATAGACCAGCTCTTCAACGAGATCAACCAGCTCAGGCAGGAGCTGGGCCAGCCTCCTAAAGATAGAAACTCCAATCAATAGCAACAGCCAAGAGGATCAGTCAGTGGGGGCTACTCTCAGCAACAGTAGTAACAGCAACAGTATAACGATTACCAGGACAACTACTACAACAACGGAGGCAGTGATGCTCAGAGCAACCAGTATTCAGAGAGCTATTCTCAGTCTCACATTAAGTCAAGAGCTGACACCCCTCCTCTTGAGGATGACATCCGTAAGTTAAACTAAGATTTAGTGTAAATACAATTAACTATAATTAAATTTTTAAAAATAATTCTCTACTATTTTTTATTATGTGCATAAAAAATTATTTCGACGATTATAAATAGAAACTCCATCATATTTTAGTTTATCATGATCTCGCTCCTCTTCTGTATTTAGCTTGAATGTATAGCGATGCAAGTGGTGACCCGTAACTACGACCCAAAACTAGATCATCTCTACTTCAAGTCAGTGCTCTCTGAGAAGTTCCTGCTCTACGAAGATGACAATATCAAGATGGGCTGTCTGAGATCTGTTTCCGGAGAGTGGCGACTCATCACTCTCAAGTTGTTCCTCGCCAACAAGAGTCAAGTGGCAGCAATCGAAGGAGTTCAATTCAAGAGTGATATGCAGCACGTGAGAATCAAGGATGAGGACAAATTCCCAGAGTATATCAGACAAGGGGAGCAACTTGAACTCACCATCTATGTGGGTGCTCAAGTCCTGCATGTGCCCTTTATCTAATTCACCTATCAGTAAGTGAAACCACAACTCCCGTCATACAGAAGTGTTAATCTCCTTTTAGGGTGTAGGGAGGTGAGGCCGCGAAGTGGCGTTAGTTGAAGCTGGCTGCTTCTCCTCTGTACTTCTGTGAGCCATTCCAGATAACCTCTGAGCACTTCAAGTCCTACTGGAGCTTCACTAAGTTCCCTCGCACCACCAAGTTCGACCTGGATATGAAGCGTGCTTCCAACATGCAAGCCATAAAAAAGATCCTCACTATGAACGAAAAGCACGGACTCTTCCTCTCTGGAGTGGTTGAAGGCAAGCAAAATGTAAAAGCAAGTTGATTATTGCTTTTCAAGAATAGCATTCATTTTATGTGGTGGGTGTGTCTGCAAATCACCTAGACGGTCACTTGTTTATCATGCTAGAGATTACAGGCTCTGGAAGTGGGTGCACGCTCTATGTAAAGTCAGAGGTATCTGAGGATTCAGTCAGAGAGTGTTAGAAATCATGCTAGATCTACTGGCTGTCAAATAAATGTGAAACCTACTTCTTCTTCTTGTTGCTTAATTTAGGATTTAAGATATTTAACTCGTTGTTGAATAGAAGATTACACTGTGTCTATATAGTGTATATGGATTAAAAACAGACTTCAAAACGACATCAAGATATTCATGGACGACTTGATTAAAATCTCATTGTATTATAACTAACTGTCAGAAAGCATAAGGCCTTCGATGAAAATTATAACTCTGCCAATCATCTTTCTCAGGACTAGGAAGGTGGGCATAACTCTTCAATGAAAGTGGGTATAAGTACATTTACTTACTTTAATTAATTATTTCAATGACTCGCCCACGCACTACAAGTCAAATGACTCTGAGAGAGAAGATGAAGCAGCTAAAGAAACAGCAACTTGAACTCCTCAATAAGGTGCAGTAGTCCAGCTAAGTCTATTAGGTATCCTCTCCTGTAGATCTAGACGAGCAGCATCATCTCAACTCCCAACCCTTCCTGAATCCTCACCAAAGCTAACTTCAATTCTAATTACTCAACCACCAGTCTACTTCCCTTTATGAAGATGGCTTAACAGGCTTTCACTCAAGACAGAAGCTTTTGAATCAGTACTCAGCACTTTCCTAATATGGGAAGGTGCAATCCTAAAACGAGGAGGAAGAGTCCAAAGATTAGCAACAGTCTCTTATGGCTTTGCAAGTTGGGAAGATAGATAACTCACTTAGCAATCTATTTGGCAAAAAGATGAGTGAGGATTTCCAATCTGTGAGTCAGGTAAATATGAGTCTCCCCAACGCAACTTTGCCACTTGCACTTCATCCATCTACATTATAAGAGATAGGGTTTATATATTATCTGATGGGAGAGCCCCTCTATCTACTTCTTCTAAAAATGCAAGCAATATTTCTTTCTAAGCTGCTAACCAGAATCCTCTGTCTCGACTCAGACAACTCAATAAAGTGCAATCATCTCATCCAATTTCAAGCTTTAATTTCACTTTAATAATTATATTTTTGTGATATTTTAATTAGCAACGGTGTATCTCAGCAATCGAAGCCACCAAAGCCAAATCAATCGAGCAAGTTGAAGGATATAATTTCGAAGTGTGATAGCTTCACACTAGGCAGCAATCAGCTAATGCAAAAGGCTTCTCGCTAAAACCACAGGTTTGCTCGGATGAAGGGACTGGTGCAGAGGAACATAGAACGCAACAAGGGAGACAGAGCCAACATAGCAGACGATAAGGAGCTCATGCAAATCCTTGCCAACTATCACGTTTGAATAATTTCTGTTATTCAACATATGAACAACTATTGATTAATTTAAGCATTTAAAAATTTTAGAATATAAATTGAATATGAATTATTTTAAAAAGGATATAATGATGTTTTATTCCTTAGCCTCCCATGGATATTGTTACATCCTAAAAAACTATATGATTTGGGCATTTATAGCGAGAGTTCCTCATCATCCATTGATTAACTTGCAAATTTAGAGCATACTGAATATGATTGTGGTAGATATTGTAGCTTAATCTATTTGAAATCTACTCTAGTTTTTTATGTTTCATTTATAAAAGTAAGTAGGTATAAACTTTTTCATTATGGTAAAATTATGCATGCTTTAAATTTTAGCTTTTGAACAGCCTCAGATATCTCCAGAATTAGCAATCAATTTATTTTTGAATAGAGCTAATTAATACCATATTGAAGTAATGATTGTATTCATTTGTGTGTGTGTGTTGGAAGAAATAATTAGGGCTGAATTCTAAAGTTGATTTAATGGATAAATACAAGATAACTAAAAATTTGGGAGACGGCACCTATGGTAGCGTCGCCATGGCCACCAATAACCAAAATGGGGAAGTCGTCGCCATCAAAAAAATGAAGAAGAAATTCTACTCCTGGGACGAATGCATGTCTCTCAGGGAGATTAAGGCACTCAGGAAACTCAACCACCCCAACATAGTCAAACTAAAAGAGGTAATCAGAGTCAACGACGATCTCTATCTAGTCTTCGAATACATGCAAGGCAATCAAAACCCCAAAACCCCATAATATGATAAGAAAGTGAAAATAAGTTGTGAAAAAATTAAATTTTTTTTAAATTAAACTTATAATCATGCAAAATTTTTTAACCCTTAAACAGGCAATCAAAAGTCTTCTGGGAAAAGGGTAACCTTGACGTCTGCTCATATTCTCTGAATTTTTTTCCCTTTTTAAGTGCTTCCTTATCTCAGAAAAATGAGTGTTGGGTTTTATAGGTTGTTTGATTTTTTATCTCTAACTTTTTAAAGGTTCTGATCCCTTGCCTATTTTACAATGTCTTTTTTGCAAATTTATTTTGGCATCATTTTCACTTTCACACTAGGGGACCCCGGGGTTTAATTTTCGCATTCAAGTATAAATTAAAAACTAAAAGACCAAATGCCCCACTCACTGAACCGTTGGGGCCCAAGTTTTCTCATGGGAAGTAGCCTGAAATTTTTCCTTGCACCGAGCTTCCCCCATTTTTTCTCTTCTTACAACTCTGTTGAATCTAGACAGTTGCTCTAAACTGGTTCAAAGTTTTTTCATGATGTTCTCTGGCTTGAGATCTCTTTCCCACGAACCCCAACTCAGGGCAACCCCACCCCACTCCCTAAGGGGTTTAAATGAGAATACAGTAAGCTAGTATTGTTGCGCCTCGTGCGGAAATTCTCTTAGTGTATCTCCCTTTTTGGAAAGGGCGAATGGCGATGAAATCATGATCGATAAAAAACACCAGCAAGAGGGAAAAACGTACTTCAATTTTTTTGTCCCTCGCTTCTCTCAAAACTGTCAGTTCGTTCGCGAACTAAAGACCTCTCTTTTCCCTTTCCTTTAAAGGTTTTTGTAAGGGAAGATCTTGAAACCATACTCTTTTTTTGTATGATGGGTCCCCTTTCGCTTCGCATCAGCAAGGGGGAAAGGTAATTTTGAACAAAATCCTCCAAAGTTACAACTTTTAAGCATGGGGGTTTTGTTTTAAAGCTAGCTGAAATTTTTACTGACACCAAATCCACTAAGGCTTCTGATTAAAGAACTAAATTTTCTTCCTCTTCTTCCCTCTTGCTTCCTCTTTGGGGGGGTTTTGTAAAGGGTTTCGTGCTTGCCTCTTAGCGGGCCCCCCTTTTTAAATTTTTCTTTATCCTAAAATTACGAAAAAGCCATTTTGCTTTTTTCCCCCAGGGTTTTTCTTAAAGGGAAACCCAAGTGAGGGGAATGTCTGTTTCACAAGTTGAGAAAGGATAGCGACCTTTCCACTTTCTAATGCTTTATATAAAATTTAGGTTTGTTGAGTGGTTTTCCCTTGATGTGCCGCTTGGGCTCTGAGGATATTCAAAATGTCGTTGCCATTACTCGCATTAAAAAAAAGTTTTTTTCCCTCATTGATCCTGGAGAAACAACAAGGGGGAGCATCGGGTGGGATAGTTTAAACGCCCACCGATTTCAAATCTTGGCTTGAAAATTTTAAAAGAAACAGAGATCTCTTGCTGAGCTCAAGTTCAGAGAGCTTTTCCCCTTGCACTTAGTGCCACAAAACATTTGTTTGGTTGCTGTTCCGAAAATTAGTTTAGCTTGTGTTTTGCAAAAGGTTGTACTTGTTCTTACCCTAGGTTGGTTGCCATCAAAAATTAAAAATTTTAAATTATAAAAGAGCCCGCCACTTTTTTATTATGGGATGGTGTTGCCTAGGTGCAGAGCACTCAGAGAACAAACCGGGGTGCAAAAGATGTCAGTTTTTTGATGTTCTTCATCTTTCTTTTTTTAAATTTTTAGACAGCTTTCCCTATTTATCTTTTATTCTGCTTGTTTTTCCCAAAAGAAAATTAAAATTCCAAAAGCGTTAGTAGTGCTACTAATTCCCTTTGGGAAAACCCCCTTAGTAATGTCGACGTCACGAAAAGGGTTAAAAATACCCGCTACTAATTTCATTGCAACGGATTAACTGCTACTAATTAAAAATTGCGGGAACTTTAGTATTTTCTACTTTAAAAAAGTTTTAAATAATTAAAAATTTTAATTTTAAAGGAGCCACCACAATTTTTAAAAAGGGGCCCCCCATCTTCACAAAACCCCGATTCCTTTTGTTCTCTAGCTCTAAACTATTTCAAAATTGGGAAAATTTTGGATTTTACTAAAATTTAAAAAGTAAAACTTTTTCTTCGTTGGGGTCTAGATCAAAAATAATAACTTTTATTTTTTAAAATAGAACAACGAGTACTCGGCAAGAAAGGGGGGAAAACTTGAAAAGTTTTAACGATTAAGAGTGGGAAACGCAAGAGTTGAGCAACAGGTTTTCCCAAGCAAGGAAGACC
Organism: Tetmemena sp. SeJ-2015; assembly: GCA_027382625.1. NCBI lineage: Eukaryota > Ciliophora > Spirotrichea > Sporadotrichida > Oxytrichidae > Tetmemena > Tetmemena sp. SeJ-2015. The sequence goes on from JAJKFJ010021454.1 coordinate 5,936, forward strand.
CCTACAGGTACCTCACTTAGCAAGGTAAAATTTAAATTAAAGGAGTAAAAATAATCTTAGTTGGTTTGTTCCTTCCGGCAATGTATGGAAAAAAAAGATCTCGTTTCCCCAAAGCAATTCTTGCTGATGAGAAGAAAACTCTCAAAACAAACGAGTCAACATGATGGAGATCCCAAACTATCCTAGATTCAGTCACTAATATGTATGGGGCGATGCGATGGGAGATCCGGAGGTTGCTCTATTCCTTCCTTAAAAAGGAACAACTCTCCCAAAAAAGTTGCCAAAACGAAGGTTCTTCTTTGGCGTCCTTGCTACTGGACGTGCAGAGTACCTCAAAGAATCATTGAAGATGCACACAGGAAGAGATTCTAAGTAGAGGAGAACGACCCAAAGAAGCAAGGAATAGTTATCAGCGACGAAAGGTTTGAGCAAACTTCAGAAGTTCCCTACTTTTTCTAGGGAAGTTTTAAGTTTAAAAATGTGTAGAGAAACCGGCAATGGCATCTACTTAATGAAGGAGAGAGCAAAGGAAATTTAGAGCACGGAAGCAAAAAAAAAGCATCGAGGTGAACAAGCGTCTATCACTATACCCAAATTTGGGACGAAAGGGGGATGCCCTTTGAAAGGGGGGAGCAGGTTTTGAAGAAAGGGGGAAAATAGGGCCTTTTGGCCCCCAAAAGAAAAGAGAAAGGGAAACCCCTTAAAAAATCCCTTCCTTACCAAATAAAAAAGTGACTTAATCATTAAATTAAGCTTAAATACTTTTCCTAAAAAATTTACTCTACCCCTTTTCTCGCACATAAATTTGTCTTCTCTTCTTCCCCTCTTCTTACAACTCCCCACTATTAAAAACCTCTGTATCGATGCTTTCTTTATTTAAGTGATAGGAGCAGCTTTTATAGTGTCCCCTTTAAATAAGTTTTCCCGCAGTAAAACTAAAAGCCGTTTTTAACTCTGGCGAGTATGGAACATTTTAAAAAAAGGAGTGATTTTCAACTAGCTATGCCTTCTTCGCTTTCCCTTTTTCCTTTTCGCTGAGGTTGTCAACGAAGAAAATCTCACCGGGCTGTGATCTTTTCTCTGAGCTTTTTAAAAGGAAAAGGGAACATTGCTCTCGCTTGATGGGGCGAGGATGAAGGCATAAGCCCTTTTAAGCCTGAGTCTTCGCTGATTCCTGCAAGTAACGATTTTTAGTTATATTTTCTTTTATTTGTAAACTTCTATGTTAACGTGCTTTGTACCAACTCTTTTTTCATGAAGTGTTGTGTGTGAACACCTTCGTCAGCACATACAAAATTCACCTATCCCTCTCACACCCGGGGCAGCTAGTCGTAAATATATTTTTAGATTAAAATTTTTAATAAAAAAGGCTTAGTGAAGTTTTATAACGGTTTTACTCGATTCACCGTTTTGTAAAGTTTTGCCATTTTAACATAGATGTTTTGGGTACAGTCTACGGGGAAAAACTTGAGAAAAAGGGGAAATATCTATGGAAGATCTTCGCGCGCCACTCCAAACTGAAGTGCGCTTTTTGGCGAAAAGTTTTAGGATCAATCAAATAATTTTATGTGCAAAATCTTGAAACTTTTGAAAATGCGATGAGGCCAAATGAACTTTAAACTTTTTCTGCAAAAACAACTTTCAAATTCCCAGAGTATAAATGGGGCGCTGGCACTCTAAAAATTTTTGCATGGAGTTGCTGTTGAGAACTGGGGTATTACTACTAAAAGGGTGACTACATCCAAACCTTAGAGTCCTTTGAAAAATTTAGATAGGATGGTTCCCTGTAGGTTTTTTTTTTGAGTAAATTTTGCCCTTTACTCGCAAAGATTATAATATTAATAAAGAAATTTAAATTATAAAAAAACTTATTTTCACTTTCTTATCATATTATGGGTTTTTGAATTTAAAAAAGGTAGTAGTGTCATTTTTAGCTTATTTACGCAACTCATTCAATGCTCTATTTTCTAATTGGATGAATGTTTATGAGCTGATAACAAACTAGAAGGGCGGGTCTCGAGGGCTGTCCGAGGATCTGTGCAAGTCAATCCTCTTCCAAACTTTGCAGGGCTTAGAATACATGCACTAACATGGAGTGTTTCACCGAGATCTGAAGCCAGAAAATCTGCTGTCTTACAACGGCCATGTTAAGGTCGCAGATTTCGGACTCTCAAAGGAGATAAGATCTATCCCACCTCACACCGATTATGTCTCAACCAGGTGGTATCGAGCGCCAGAAATTCTTCTCCACTCCACCACTTATAACTCTAGTTAATATCCATCTATAGTCATTTTTAACTCTCCTGTGGATATCTTTGCTATGGGTTGTATAGCAGCTGAACTATTTATCAATTGTCATTATATTTAGGGAACTATTCTCAGGGTAGCCTTTGTTCCCAGGAAGGAGCGAGCAGGACTAAATGTATAGATTATGCGCAGTGCTCGGAAAGCCTCCGGCTTCCTGGCAAGAAGGCTATCGAATGGCTGTGTAGATGGGAACTAATTTCCCCAATTTCCAGTAGTGCGATATAGCTAAAATTATAAACAAGGCGCCTCCCCAAGCCATAGACCTCATTCAGAAGATGCTCATGTGGGATCCATTTGAAATTTCTTTACTTTTAAGAATATGGATCCTGTTTATAGACCCTCTGCTAAAGACTGCCTTAACCATCCCTACTTTTCTGATCTTAGAGCAAAGAGTCAAAAATACGAGTTTCTTATCTTCAATATTTTTTTTATGTCAGCAGATAGAGAGGCAGGTAGATTTGTAGTCGGTACCAAATTACGTCGGTCCGAATCATGATTCCCAAAACATAGACAAGCGTAACAAGTCTCTTATCGGGAATGCAGTTCAAGCTCAGATTTTTGGTGAGCGCAGAGAAGAAACACAAAGTGGGCTCCAGCCACAGCCATCTCTCTATCAGCATAAATATGGTCACAGTTACTCTGATTTTAGGAAGGTACCTGTTCAGCCATTCCAATAACAGACACAGACGCAATAAAAATTTCTACTTATCAAGCTAAATATTTCTGTGCAATTTCCTTAATACTAGAATACAAATTCCTTGCCTTCCAACTCAGGACCTACTATGAGGAGCTATGGCCGAATGGACAGCTAGCCCTCTCTTCCTAAAAATCAAAGCTACTTCAATGAGGTGGTTCAACTGAATAATGGTAGAAGGCCAAGCGATATCTTTGGTTCTAATTTCGACAAGATGCATTAAAATAGTAGCTTTTGTTAAGGATGAAAGCTAATATATAATGCTAAGTTAGAATGACAAGTCATACCGTCCGACACCCACTCTTGATTAGAAGTTCTAAAGAGATCCTAGCTAAATGACTAACTATTAGAATTTCAGACCTAGTGGTATGGGATCCATGGGTATGATGTCGCAAGCTAGCGGTATGATCGATATGAGGTAGAGAAATAATGGAATCGCAGGCCCCTTGGGTACTTTTAATTTATCATAAGCAAATGTATGATATGCTTTGAATTTTTCTATGATTTTAATTGAGCACCGAAATTATAAAGGTTTAACTGATTTGGGTTGTTGTTAAATATGAGCTGATTTAAAGTATTATGATGAATAATTTGGCTGTAGTAGTATTGTTGTTACAATTGTGTTATTTTCCACTTCAATTCTCCTATTTTATCACTATCACTCACACTTAGGCATATGCCTAGATATTAAAATTGAACTTTGAAACACGTTCAGTTCATATAAGATGACCTTTAAAAATTGATAAATATGAAATTCCATAACTTCTTAATTAACTATGTCTTATCGAAAAAAGCTACCACAAAGGGCTTTGCTTCTTCATTCTTTTTGCCAGCGATTTTCAAGAGAACTTGACTGAGTTTACTCCAAAGCCAATGCGATTGCCTTGAGAGTGGAAGTTTCTATTCTTCATCTTGTTCTTCTCCTTGGTGAAGCCTTTGCCAACCTTGTCTGCCAGTTTGCTATTAGACCACTCACCGAACTTGTCTCCACCGCCGAGTCCAAAGCGAGCCTTGCTCTCGAAGGAGTTATCAGCAGTCACTTGGGTGAGGGTTTGTGAGTACTTGGTCTCGTTGATGCGCTGGAACTTGAAGTCTATTCCAAGTTTAGCAGCCTCTTGCTTGGGGTCCTTAATGGGAGGGACATACTCAGACATGTTGGACTCAGATCTCTTACGAGTCTTGCACTCCATTTACTCTCCTGACTACCTTCTTCGCCTTCTCATCCTCAGATGAGGAGTCGCTATCGTCTTCACTGCTGCTCTCCTTGGCCTTCTTCTTGGATTTGTCATTCTGCTTCTTGGCCCTCTTCTTCTTGTCTTCCTCATCTGATGACTCCTCATCACTGCTGTCCTCCTCTTTCTTAGATCTCTTATTTCCAGCTAGCTTTAAAGATCCGTTCTTCTTGGATTTCTTGGTCTCTTGTTCCTCCTCCTCTTCTTCGTCTGAGTCCTGCTTGGCCTTGCTCTTCAAATGCTTCTTGAATTACTTGTACACGTCCTTGTTGTGTTTCAGGTAGCAACCAAGTAGAGCCTGAATACCTCCTGCCTTCACAATTGGGTCGCTCTAAACTCAAGATTAGCATCATTTGAAACAATTTAAAGCATATTAAATATCTGGAAAAGGAATGCCCCATATGATATCTTATTTAAATATTTTGGGTGGAATTTAAAAAAGAGAAAAAGCCCAAACACGATTGGCCACAAGTCTTATGCCTCTAGCTTCATTTTACTCTTCGATATAATATAAATATCCACAACAATATATCCGTCTATACTTATAATTTATTAAAATATGATAGCAATATTACAAAAGAATAATCGCTATTTACTAATTACTACTCTCACCACTTATAAAGCACATAATATAATCAATTCTGATTGAAAAGTCAAATGTATTTACAAGAATATAATGAAATCGGTAAAATTTAATAATTTGTGAGAAATTCAGTTTTAAACATTTATGTAATTAGCTTGAAAATAAATTTTAGAGCTATAAAATCTTTATAATTTCTCATATCTTGATTAAAAAAAATTAACTGAGAGTTTATATTAAGTTTTATACTATCACCAACACCATTTTCTCTATTAGATGAGATATAAAGATTAATAAAATAAATTTAAAAAAAAGGGAAAAATTAGAGGTAAAAAAAATGGGGAAATAAATAATGAAGTTCGTAATTGAATAAATTCCAAAATTCAATTGAGAAATTCTAAGAAATCCTTGCCTTTTATGAACGCTCAAAATTAAAACAAATTCCAAAATAGAATACAAGGTCTATATTCTCTCTGAGGGGGAGTTAGATGCTAAAAAAAAAATCACTTAATTTTTTAAAACTAGAAAGGCTACAGATGAGGGGGTAATCTTGTTTCAATACAAGTTGAACTCCCCATTTATTATTTTTTCCAATCATCTTTTAATTAAAATTTTACTTTGAAATTCGGTAAATTTAATAAATCTTTTTATATATTGAACAAATTAAAAGCCTTGTCCCATTTCTATATATGTTAGACTATTCGGCAATTTAACAAATTCTATATAAATAAAACTCAAATTTTAATTTAAAAATAAAATAGAATTAAATAAAAATATAGTTCTAAAAGTTCTATTAGAAGTAGCATTTTATATTTAATATTTTCTACCTTCATTTTGGCAAACTGAGCAACAGCATGAGCAACAATAATAACTTTAACTACTTCAAAACCATCTTCCAAGATAAAGTCTCTACCATCTGACTACTTAAAGCCTAAAACCAAGACATTCAAGCACACTTATCAAAATAACACAAAGCAGCGCTTTCATTACTTATCAAATTAGCAAAAATAACAGGATAAGAAATCTTAACCTTAATTTCTCGAGCAGTCTTGTTTAAATGCACAAGATAACAGGCAATACAAAATATTTAAGTTCATATTGATGGCAACATTTCAAACAATTCAACTGATTACACTAAAGATTTAGAGATAGAAGAGTCAAAGAAGAAGTGTTTATTTACACCAACAAAATTTCAAATTTTGATGCTTCTGAGGAAGATATTATTATAAAGTGGATCAAAAAATTTCAAATAATATAACTCTCAAAATTTCAAGGAAATTTTCATTATCCTTCTCTTGGATATACAACTCGCAGCTATTTCAAAAGTCAATATACAGCGCAATTAACTCACACTTACATATTATTCTGAGAAGAATTAACATGGAAGCATGTCGTAGTAGCTTTTAAGCTACAACATTTCCAAAGAAAAGAAGAATGGGCCGAGGCAGGAGAAAAGTTCGGGTGGGTGCAGCAGCGCAAGAGCACCCATAGTCCGAGCACGACTTATATACATCACTAGATGAGCACCATCAGCAACCTCATAAACAGCTACCTTGAAAAAAGAAGCTAACTCATCAATCACTTATCCTTTTCTAGTTCCACCACTGTAGGTGGCAACGCCTTAAAGAGCCAGTACGAAAAAAGGATTTCTTGCTAACCTTTTACATCTTTTTAATTCTCTCTCTCTTATTTTGAATTAAAATTTAAAAAATTCTATTTTTTTTTAATTTTTTTAAGGGAATATATTTTTTATAAATAAAATTAGTTTTTGGTTTTATAATTATGGACAACAAAATTTTTAATTTTTAACAAATCTCTCAAAGTATTTTTCATATTCGTAAAAAATTTCAGAAAAATATCTCTGTTAATTTTAATTTAAATTTAAAAAACCAAAAGGAATTTTTTAATTTTTAATTTAAATGTTTTTGAATAAATTTTTATCAATTAAATAGCTATTTTCCTCATTTATTTTTATGTTGTTTAATATATATCTACTGAAATGCTTTTGAAAACTATGCTTATTTTGCTTCAAGAATATTAAAATAATTTCATTTTTCCCTTCTAAATTAGTAATGTATTTTGTTTTTGAGTGGATCAAAGAAGAAAAATCAAATTTAAGATTATAAAATGGAATAAATGAGAACAATTGAATGAATATGCTCATATAAACTATTAAAGTCAGACAAGCAAATCCTGCTCTTCGTTTTATATCTCCTTGATGAGAATCTTGGTAACTGCTTCCTCAAGCTGAACAGCACTGTTCAAGTCCTATTCCTCATAGTCACTATGGCTCAAATACGATTGAATGATTTCGAAAATATATACACAAATATTTTTTTCAACCTCTTAAACTTTTTTATTTTCTACTTGCTTTTTCTTTATAACTATTTTTTCTTAATTAAAAAACTTCCTTTTTACTTTGTTAATTTTCTTCACTTTCCCTTTAAATTCATAAAAAATTTAAGCTGTGACTGTCTTACTCTTTTTGAAAGGTAAGAGGATCCACCTATAGCCTCAATTTTTATGCCAAACTCATTATGGTTTCTTCATTTGAAGATCTCTTTAGAATTGATATGTTCATCCAGAGCAATGAATTAATCTAAAACGGCAGATTCTTAAGCATTTTTAATATCCTATTTTATGAAAGATAGGGCTAAACCCTCAATTTCAACAAAAATTAAGATAAAAATTGAAATGGTTTGTCTGTCTCTTTATTTATCAGATACTTGAAAAGAGAAACATTAGAGATAAGAGAGATGATTTTAGATTGATCACTTAAGCATTGTAAATTTAAAATTAGAAATTGAAATTTTTGTTTAATTTTGTTATATGAACTAGGTTTATGGCTCAGCTCATATTAAGGAATTATTTATAACATATTAACCTTTTCATCTAATCATATTTGAGTCATAATATGACTCCTAAAGATTGAGGCCATCTAATTTGGTTAAGTTCCAATCTTAAGGAGCTTGTATTTTATGTTCCTTTCTTTCATTGCCTCTGCTAGGTCTTCCAATTTTTATTCCACAAGGACACCCTTCTGGGAAACCATCTTTTATCCCTAAACTGTACTATAATCCATGAGGAGGGGCATCAGCAATTAACAAAATAAAAGTATGTATAAACTTATTTTGGTGAGATAGAAAATGATATGCAAAAAAAATGCTCATGTGTATGCGAAATCTCCAAAAGTGGATTTGTAGAATTAGCTCAGCTTTTAATATAAATCTTATAATAATTAATTTAAAAATTTTCTTGCCATATCGCAAGCTAGCCAGAGCAAATGGTTCTGAAAGCTTCTCCATCGGAGCCAAACCACCCCTTCCGAACCTCTCAACGACACACCCAGCGACATTCACACTGTGTAAAAGTACTGATATCCGTAAGTGAGGGGGCGGGCCTTCCGCTAGGCTAGAAAGAGCTTTGGTGGGCTGTGATCAGCTCAGAAAGGATTCTGGATGTGATCGATGGAGAATAGGTGGGAGGAGAGTGAGACAGAGTGTGGGGCAACTCAGATCTAGACTAAGCTAGAGTAATTGTCATAGCAGCTGCATTCCGAGTGCATCCCATCAAGTTCTCCCATTCAAAAAGTGATCGAGCCCTTCATACGCCTTGGATCGATCATACTACTCTCCTGTCGGCAGATCAGGAAGCCTAACAGCTGCCTACACTATAATATTATGATATTGGAATTAAATGTCAAAAATTATGTGAGTACAAGTCTCTTATTAATATCATCTTTAATATATCAATCAATATTATTCATCGAAAACACGAGTGCGAAAACACGAGTGCGA
>JAJKFJ010021455.1:0-13040 GCA_027382625.1 Tetmemena sp. SeJ-2015
CTTTCAAAATTTATTACAAAAGTTTGGAATAATATAACAAATTTGAAAAATTAAAAAAGAAATTGACTTGAGAATTTACACATAGAAAAGCAAGAAATCATTTTAAATTTGTCTAAACCTCTTTTTGCCTTTTCTAAGTAAAATATTTAAAGATTTTAGAACAAAAGTGTTTTAAAAAATTAAATTTCTTTATTCCGAGTAAGTGTTTAAACATGGAATTGTGAATATTATGGTGTCAATTGATTTAAAATGATGATAAACTTAATATTCCATGACTGAGGCATATGGTTCAAGATAAAAGGCTAGAGAGAACTTCTTTTTAGATAAGTCCATAAACGCTCCGAAAAGATGAGCGTAAACAAACCCGTCCTCATCGAAATACAACGCTAATCTGTTTTAGATTGTAAAAACACCAGCATCAGAATTAGAATTGCTCTCTTTTATTAGAAGTATAGGCAAGAAGCATTAAAGAAATCATAAGAAGTTAAATTGTTATTCTTAGTTACTTTTAAGTAATTTTTGAAATTAAAATATGTGCCTAGTATCAAGTTTAAGAAATTATTTTGGGAATTAACTTGTAGAATAGATCATTAGATTATAAAAGAAAAAATCGTAAAGATCAATCTACTCGTATACGTAATTGTGATAAAAGTTATTCATTTTTGCAACATAAGCATGAATATAAGAATGAGTTTTCTTCACTAATTCTATTTTATTAAAAAGTAAATTAATTTGCCTTACTATTCAGATTTATTGAGGCATTAAAATTTTACTAAAACTAATATTTTATGGAGAAGAATTGAGTCCAAAAGTCTATTATAAGCATTGAGTATAAAGAGTTAATTATGGGAAAAATAATTAATTAAAACTCTTATAAATATTATCTTTGTGACTATCTATTTTTGTTATGACTCATCTGATAATTAATAAGGTCCGAATCCAGCTCCATCAGGATCATCATCAACTTGAGTGCCTTATATCCAATATCTTGCCCCAGTGCTTGACTCGATATCAGAACTTAAAAAAAAAATTATGCCAATAATTTAATTTAGGTTTAATTATATTTTGCTCTTCAAATATATTTAAATTATTTATTTCAGAACATATAAGGTTATTAGAAATATAGGACCCATAAGAATTATATCCATTGATAGCGTAGGTATCACTAAATTTAAAATTAAATGAAGACTAACTATTTAGCTTAAAGTGAAATAAGTCAAATGGATCTTGGGTTTTAGAAATAAGATTAGGCTTAAATATATGTGAAGACTTATCTACAAGAAAATCCGAAAGCCAAGTTTGAAAAGAAAATTAAGGTGTCATAATTTTTAAATAAGAAAAGATTAAGTTTTAATTAAATTTCGACACCCCATTAGTTAATCATTGCTCTCTACAGAGAAATCTAATCAGACATTAGCTCTTTAATTATATCTCTAATTTATAAATTAAGCCCCAATAAATATTAGAATTAAGCCATATTATCCTATCACTTATCTCAAATAAGTATATCCAGAAGTACATCTCTAATTAAGATGTGGGGTTTTGATCTTAATTCTACTACCCACAATCTCCTTCTCATTTTTCATTTTAAAGAAATATATAAGAAAGATAATAATAACTGTTTAAAATTACTAAATGAATTATATTCCATTTCATGCAAATAAACTTAGTCACAGTGTAAGAAAAATTTATATTCTTTAAACAAAAAAAGAGAAGCTTTTTTAATTATTCTATTTAATTATCAAAAAGTAAACCTCTATTCTTTGGTAAAATAAAATAAAAATAAATGTTATGAATATCTTCTATATAATTAATTAATATGTATTTATATTATATTGACGAAAGTAAGAGTCTTGGTGTTAAATTTGATTGCTTTGTAGTAGGTTGCGTATATACCGCTTATCTTATTCATATAATAATTGTAATATTGATCAACTTTAATTAAAGAAAAAGGGTGTCATTAGATCAAAAATATTTTATTAATTTCCACTAGTGTTGATAAACAAATTTAACAAAATTTAAAAATAAAATTATATAGGAAATGAAAGTTTAACGTGAAATTAAATTCTTAAAGTATGAGACTCTATTTATTAAACTATAAGCCTTTTTATTTTTTTAAGTTTATTTTCTCTTTCAAATAAAATTCAAGAATAACTGTAGCCTCCAAAATATTCTAGGAAAATATAAATCCTAAAAGAAATTTGAACTTATATTTAACTTATTTAATATAAATAAGTTTATAAGTAGATCTGTTGATAAAATACCCATTTATTACTTTAGGTAGTCATCAAATATTTCGTTAGCAAATATTTTTTAATAGAAATTTCCCTTTGTTAAGAAAAAGGAATTTATTTAAGGATTTTGCGGAAAATAATAGATTTGAGAAAATAAATTTATATGGAATAAATTTTTTTAATAGGAGAAAAAGCTATTATTAGCCTAGAGAAGTAGTTGGAATTAAGAAATTAATGAGTAACCAATCGAGGTTTAAATAAGCTTAATCGTAACAGTGGAAAAATAAGCACACAATATAACATTTCGCCAGTTAATCAATGATGTCGCACAGCTCTAATTTGAGAATAAGAGAGAATCCCCTATAGTACTTTATTTCTGAACGACCCTCAAATCTTACTTTCAGTTCAATCTGTAGGCCTCAACTAGGTGTAAAACCCTTGAATCCTGCGTTGGTTATATATGGCAAAAGGAAAAAATAAACACAACAAAATTACCAAAATGAAAAGATCAGTATCACTCTTTGGTGAAAGGCGAGCTCTATGAAGTCATAAGGTTGTCCATTCACCTGTGGAGGCCTTGCATCAAACCTTAACATGCTGCGTCTGCGATTACTACTGTAAATTACATTGCACCAAAGCATTTAGGTTCCCTTGAGAATTTCTACCGCAGCCAATGCTTATTGTGAGGGTCCCAAAACTCCTTCTATGGGAAATTAATAGTCTAACGGCTGTAGCCTGGGACGTAGAATAGTTATATCATGTCTTGTTGCTCACCATAATCAACCACCTCTAAATACTACTTTCCATGGATTAATAAACTATATCTCTTCTAGGGGGATAAACGTAACTTAGCAAGGGCTTTGTGTAATAGCTGGCTGATCTCCCTACCCCAGCAAAGACGACTTTGGTATTACGTCACAGGTCCTAGATTTTAACTTTAATAATATATAAATCTAGATAATATAATATGAAATTTCTTGAGAGTTATATAAATTTTTTGCGTTTTCATTTTAATTTAAAAATATATTTTTTTTTAAAAAAAATCTTAAAAGGAGGATCTATTTTTTCAAATTTTTTAATAATTCTCCCATTATTATTTTTCTTTATTTTAATTTTAATAATACAAATAATTACCTCCTAGCCGAATAGTGTCGTAATGAGTAAAAGAACCTTAATCAATTTTAATATTGTTAAATTTATATTAATTTATTTTTTAAATTTAAAAATTAATTAAATGATTCATTAAATTAATTTTATTAAAAAAAGCATTATCTATTATAAAATTTTATCTTTTATATAAGTTAAATCCTAAATTTGAAATAAATTATTTTTTAAATAATTAAAACGGGGGGGCCTTTTCCTCGACGTAAAATTTTTTAAATAAAAATAGTAAGAAAAAAAAATGTTTATATATTTCGCTCCTAAATCTGATTTTTCTAGTAATAGAGGCCTTTTTAAACACAAAAGGCTTTCAAATTTTTGATCCTAATTCAGTCAGTAGTCAGCCCACCAAATAAAATTTATATTTTTTATAATTTTTGGAAGAAAATAAATTTAAGCCTATTTTAAATAGATATTTTTTTTTGAAAATAAAAACCCCAATTAAAAAATCCAAAGAAGTAGATTTAAAAAATTTGTAGCATTAGCCCCTTTTAAATTTTTGTTTTTTTCAAAAAAAATATTCACTATTTCAAAAATAGCCTTTAAATTTATTTTACAATCGCAAAAAAAATCAAAAAAAAAAATATATTTTATTTAGGTGGAACCTCGAACGACTGAATTTTTTGGGTCAAAATTTAACCCCAATGTTCAAAAACCTCTAACTAAAGAACAGATTTAGGAGCGAAAAAAAATTTTATAAACATATTTTTTCTTACTTTTTTTCATTATAAAATTTTACTTCGAGGAAACCCCCCCCAAACTTTAAAAATTTAAAAATGACAGCAATGAATTATAATCAAACTAATATAAAGTTTTATATTTTATAATTTTATAAGCACTTAATTAAAAATTTCTTCTTTATTTAAGCAATAGGAGTTAGATTGAATACTTTGATTGTTATAACGCTGCTTTATAAGTTTATAAATTAGAATACAATAATTTCTAAAAATATAATTTATTAGTTTAAAATTATTAATTTGAGAATTTAGATGAGGATGAGTCTGCTTTAGTAATTAGTACTGTATTAAGTGCAAGTTATTAAAAATGCTTATTATTTGATTCCTAGCAATTCTATTATAATGTGATAATTATATGAGTATATTTTCACTAACATTCAATTTATTTTAAAACGCATTCTTTATTTTCTGATTAAAATACAAATATTATTTTAATATAAAAGTAATGCTGCTTGTATCATTTTATGAAATTATGCTTTCCATAATATTTTGAATTATATTTAAGATAGCAAAATAAATTACTTTAAAAGATTATTTTTTAAAAATAATCTTCTAAAAGAAGAAAGAAAAATGTAATTTAAATAATTTTTCTTTTTTTTCCCATAGGTAAAAGAGGAAAAAATTGATTTTAAAGCTTTTGCATTTATTTTATTAAAATTTATGTTGGAATTTATAGAATAAATAAAATTTTCTCTCAAACAGAAACTTAGAAATACAACATTAAAACTTACTACTTTTAAATGATAATTTAAAAACTGAACTTGGGACAATAGAATCACCTTATCTATCCTAAAAAATAACATAGTTGAACAAATTTTTATATTAATATATAATCCAAGAATTATATATGTCGTAGAATATTATTAATGAGAATCAACAGGATTGAAAAAGAAAAGAATAATGATAAATTTTAATTTTTAATTCTTAGAAATGATAATTTATGAAATTAGCGATGAAAAGTTAAATTTACCTACGAAGGGTAAGCCCAGACTCTAAGCATGCCCTATCATATACCCTTCCGAAATCGTCAAACAGTGTATAATGCTTATTGCCAATAAAAACTAATTTTTCTATTAAAAAAAGTATGTTACATTAGCTAGAAAACACTTATTATGAGTAAGTAATATTATAAATAAATGATGACTATCGAATTCTGTTTCCTTTACCAGAGGAAAGCACTTTTAACAAATTAATTCTAGTTAATAAGAAGAATGCTAAATTAAGTTACTTAAATTCCTCATTTTTTAATTTAAAACAAAACTTACAATCTTTATTAGTTATTAGATTAATTAGTTTTACATTAGTGAAAAGATCAAACAAAATTAAAATTTTATTATGAAGGATATTAATTTTAATCTAAAGGCTCGCTCCGTCATCTTTGTTTCAATTTAAACTGAGGCAAGCAAATAATTTTATGGATTGAGTTAAGATTCTTTTAATTTAATATTCATTAAAATATTAAGTAAAGGTATTAATACTTTTAAAAATTAAAAGACTCTTTCCAAAATAAAATGAGATAGAGAATAAAATAATGGATTTAAACGGTCCTTTATACAAGCCTGTTTGATAAGCGTCGCTCAGTCTTAACACTGTTAATTAATCTTATTGAATCCCATGAACGCGAAAAATATAAGCATCGTCTTGAGAGATGAAATACTAATTTTTCTCAATCAAAACCTCTTTGCGAATAAAATTCTTAAAATTTATTATATATAAGATATAAAAAAATAATTTATTCCTTATCTAAAGATCTTAAAAATATGGAGAAACCTTTTAAATATTTTATGTCCATTCTCTAGCAGTTAATAAATGTTTTTAAAAGATTTCCTGAAATGGTAAGGATCATCTCACACATTTAGTTCAAAGACGAATAATTAGTTTTAAGGAAACTAAAGTTTGCTAATACTCTAATTAATCAAATCAAAATCATCTTATTTAAAGATTTTTAATTATTACTTATTGGAGTTTTAATGTGAGAGCTTAATATGTAGAGTATAAAATTTATTTTTTAATTATTAAATAATTCTATTAAGCTTATATTTTATTAAAAAATATACTATCCCATAATTAATTATAGATATAAACATCTTTCGACTTTTCAATCATTATTCGAGCTTCTAAATTTTTTTATTAAATTAAAAATCTAGAATATAAATTCTTTGTGAAAAATTAAAAGAGGGGCTAAATTTTCATTTTATTTGCAAAAATACAGACAAAATCTTGATTTTAATTTTAAAATTAGTTTATTTTTAATAATTTTTTCCCTCAGTATATAGGTCGCCTGCATTAATTAAACATTTCTATTAAATTCGTGAAATAAAATTTATGATAATAAAGCTTTTCTAAAAAAGAAATGAATATATTCATAATGGACCTTTTAAAACTTTATTTTATTTACAGGACAAAAAATATTATGATTCTTTGTGAAATAATTTATTTATTATTTTTATAAGCTTAGGCCATCATCTTAATCTTCGGAGGGCACTTCAGAAAATATTAGAATTTGTTAATGATTTAATTTAAAATAAGTTCTAAATTGTAATCTTTGAACTATCATATCTCAGATTTATCTAAAATTAGTATATTTAGTTTATAATAAGATAAAAAAACTAAAACAAAATGCTGCTTAATTATTCTTCCAATGCTATTTATTATTATTTTAAATGCCTTTACTCTTAAGCAATTTCAATAAAAATATAATTTTAATTACATTTTTTCTTTCTCTAAATAATAGATCTAGTAATTTATGTTACAAAAAACCTTATAAGCATTTTTAATCACTATGATGTTAGAAAATAAATGAAGATAAAATTTTTCCAACACAAGCCTATAGTCTTAAATAGATTAAAAATAAACTGGATGATGAAGGCTCCCGAAATCTCTCTAATCAAATGCTACGAGTAAAGTCACTTAAAGATATTTAGACATTTTTACCCCAAATGAGAGAGGATAGGTCCATGTTCCAGGAAATAAGGTATGTGATAAGGTATCTCCTACTTGAAACCCATAAAATGTAAATACAGTTTAGTTAAAGTCTTAATGGAAATAAAACTTGATCTATTCTATCATAAATTTTCATAGAATAAGTATCTAAGTTAATTTAAAAAGCGATTTCATATAAATTATTCTCTTAATTATTTTTTTATTTAATCATAACACAGAAAATAGCAAATAAATTATCAACAAGAAGGGCCTTAAGTATACAAAAAATGCTGAAGCGTATGTTTCATTTTTACAAAGTAAATTGATTTTAGATATATAAAAAGATACTTTATATTTTATTTTATCTAAATTAAAAGCCGAAAAATAAGGCATTATATTTTATTATAAGCTCTTGTTATGGTTTAGTAGGTTTTAATTTATTCTCCTAAAAAATTTTTATAATTTGTTTTGACTGCGGCTATTGAACCATCTTTAAGAGCGTATACATTTGCAAATTGTGTATCTTCGTTAGAAAATTCACCAGCTCCAATGATAGCGGCATTCAAACCCAAAGATATATAAGATAATATCAAGAGAGAAATATATAATCATTAATTAAAACACATGATAAGTTAAAAGGACTTTAATTGCTTTCAAAAAGGTATCAAAACTTTCATACTATTTTAGATATGAATTTTTCAGTTTAGAAATTAAAACTCTCTAAGGCATCTATTTATATCGTAAATGGACGTTGTATTTTCATAGGGTGTTTAAAATACCTTCTATAATTAATTCTTCATTTATTTTATACTTCTATCTTTTTCATTCTCACTGTCTTGATGCTCTCTTATTTTAAGATTTGCCAAAGTTAAATATAATTATTGCTATGACTCTTCGTTTGAATTTTCTTCAACCTCCCTTCTCCTTTTTATGTTCTCCAGCCTAGAAAATCTCAGTTATTATAATGAAGTTTTATTTTAAACTTCTTGCTTCATCGCCATTATCAAAATAAGTAAGAATGATTAGGATTGTGATTCTTCACTCTTCGTCTTAAGATCTACACAGAGGAATATTTTTAGTTTTCTTGCTTGTGTCAAAAACACTATATCTGGCACTGGAGGAAAATAATGGCAGGTTCAATCGAAATATTTCAAACTCCTAAATTATAAATTTATAAGTTGGATTTTTAACTTTAGTGCATCGTCTTGAAAGAAGTAGCTGAGTTTTTTAAAATAATTATAGAAATTAGAGGCGCTTTTTATTATAACGATAGTTTTTTCCCTCTAGTTCAGATAATTAGAGCCTTAAATAATTGTAATCTTGAAATTTATTAATCTATCTTGTCATTTGAGATTTCTTAATTCTTATTTCTGCCTATAAATAACTGATTATTTTAAAAATAAACTCATTTGAATTTTATTTGTCTATAATCTTTAATGGGTTTTTGAATTGAATTCAAAGCAATCTATTGATATACTTTTGATAGTCACAAATTATAGAAGAAATAAAGTAGCCATTATCCTTTGTCTAAAGCAGCTAAGTATAATTAAAATTTTAATGCTGCTTTTAATAGCGATAATTATACATATTAAAAACATTGCACATAAATCTCGTCTAAAATTCCTTCTATAAAATAATAATGCCTCTTTAAATAAGCTAAAGTGAAAGGAATAAAAAGTTATATTTATTTTTAAATAAAAAGAGTTAAACTATTCGCATAAAGTTTAATTAAAGTGTCTAAAATAATTCTATTCAAATCACTGCAAGTCTTTGCTGAGATTTCACCCTAAATTGAAAAATTTTATCTTTCCACGCCCTCTTTTTTGATTTATTTTTGAATCTATTATGCTTAGAAATTGATGGCAATCTATTTAGGCTAACTTTCTGGAATCATTAATTATAAGAGAACTCTCGATAAAAGCATGATCAATTGTAAATTCAATTTTATTCAGATTCATTTGAAAAATTAGAATAATTTAAAAAAATTTCTATTAGATTCTGAATCAAGAAATCTAAACTAAAAACAATAGCATGAGATATAAGAAGAATATTTTATTTTTTTATAAATTAAATCTTTAATTAATTCTCAAATTTTAATGCAGCCTAAATAACTAATCATCGAAAGGGTTTAGGTATTTATTTAATATAAATTAATAAAATATATATCATATTTCTATAAGAGGCTTATAACATAAGAACTACATCACAGCAATTTAATCATACTATAAAAAGATTTCATTTAAGATTAATATTTATTATAGCCTGAGTATTTGAAATAAATATGTTTTAACTTATCAATATTCAAATTAGAGATTAAAGGTATTGAAATAAATTGACCATCTTAATAAATTTCATTAATTTTTGTTTAGAATTAAATTTAATGGACAGTTGATTTTTTATTTTATAAAAATCATTTACTTTAGATAAAACTTAAAAGAAACTATAATTTTATCCTCTTTACAAATTTATTTCATTTTAGCTGTATAATTAGAGACTTTTTGCAATATTTCTTTGCTTAAAATTTTGAGCATTTGTATAATAATAAAATCCAATCTTATAATTTATCTATACTTTATGTTTAATTATATTGAAGATAATTTGATACAAGAGATTATTTACTCTATCATCATTCATTTGTGATATCTATTGCTCTTGCTAACAATTTGTTACATACTTATTAAAGACTCAATTCCAGTTTTCTATGCATTGATATTTCTTCTCTATGTGATACTCTTACTACTCACACTTTAACTCTTTGCAGTTGAAGAAGTAGAAGAAGTAGAAGAAGTAATTTATTTATCAATTCTAAGAGGAGCTATGTTTATTCTCGAACTCTTGATTTAACTTGTAATTCTCCTTGCAGAGTTAACTTTTAACTAGCTCCTATTTCTCGTACTTTAAGTTAATAGATCAGCCATCGTTCCTACCCTCGTAGTTGGAGTTGATTGAACAGTTTGTATGGCAGTTGTTGATTATTTTGTGTTGTTTAGCATTATAAGTCTGTAATTTCTAAAGTAGTTCAAGTATGTGTGTTTGAGACGAGCTAAATATTTCTTAGACTTCAGGTAGAGCATTTTTATAGACTCAAAAGCAATAAAACCAATGTTTATGAAGGCGACGAGGAAAAGTAATGCAAGTATGAACCAGCCTATTTTATACCTCTATTCTGGATTTAAATTAAAGTCAGTGAAAGCCACTGAGAACTGAGAGAATAATAGAACTAGGCCCTCGTTCATAATAGTCAAATAGTTTTATCTTCTGACCTCAAATGCTTGTATTCAATCAAGTAGAGCATTAAAATAATTTCATAATTAAATCCTTGAATTATTCTGATCTAATTAAATAAGAGCATCTACATAAATGACAGCCCCATAAATATTAGGATCTACAGGTACAAATGGTCAGCAAAAATAAATAGCGAGAGGACGAAAGCCCCTCTTCGACAAAGAAAAAGAAAGTTAAACAGCTTAGCTGGAATATTCTCCTTCATTTCTTCGAAGAAAGAGATAAGACTGCGATATTATCTCGTTTGTGATTTCTTCTTCATAATGAAGTAGTACAGGAAAAGGGGAATTGCCAATGCCAAAATCTATAGCTAGAATCATTCACATAAATAAGTTCTTACCAGAAGAGTCCATGTTAAAATGATCGAGAAAATGTCTGCAAACAAAGGACTTGCTTCTTAAATCATAGAGATGTTGATATAGACACTTATCATAATCAATATGAAATTCTCGAGCATGTAACGAATCAAAAAAGCAAAAATGAAATGTACTTCTAAGGATTTCGAAAGTTTTCGCAAGCTAAAATAAATTAACTTATCAAGTGATCTTACAATTTGATTTTGTTTGACAGATTTACAAAGAATTGAGTTATGAAAATCATGAAAACTCCAAAAATAAATATCATTGCTGAGAGACTCATATTTATGATAAGCAAGCTAGAATCGTAGCCAAAATTTTCAAAACGATCATTGTATGAGGGATATTCTTTTTAGATATTGAACATCTTGTTATTATGAAAACGCAAATGTAAAATAAAGAATTTATGTATGTTTTGGGTTATTGAAGGATCAATAAAGAATGACTCTTGGAGAAGAGTTAATTAAATAAATAAAGAAACCCATCTAACTTTTATCTGACTGACTTCTCTTATTTCTAAAAGCCTTCCGTTCAAAAGAATTTCTTTAAAAATCAAATGACTCTATTTTTATGATCACCAACTATTTTAGAAGATCCTTCTATAATTAAATCTGAGGAGAAGAGATAATCAAATTTAAGAGAGCCAACTACAAGCAGACTTTACACTTGTTTATAATTTTTTTAAAATTAAAGCAGAAAGAAGTAATAGAGATTAGCAGGAATATTGAGCGATAGCAAAGGCGAATGAGAAATTATTTGTTGTGTATTTACAAATCCCCAAAGCATTTACATAGACTAAGATACCACTATCTGAACACCAACTTAGGATATAACAATCGAAGACAAAGAGGTGTTGAAAAACTAAGATATGGCTAACAAGAAATCACCATCACCGTAATCTATCTAAGGTGGGAGCTCTTTCAGAACGAATAGCGTCGAGTTAGTTTTTAGATTCACAAATAAATCAGGTTACAGTAGCTTAATTGTTATTTAACTTACATCTCCTCCTCCTGTAATTGCTAATGGATTTGTGAAGTTTAATTGAATCACTATCTTTTAAATAAATTTTACTCTATTAATCACATTAAATCAAGGAATTTAAAATAATATAATTTTTAAATAATAACTAAGATGTTATCTGATTCCTTATGACTAGAATTTTTAAAAATAAGGTAACAACTGTTCAAGTAAGTAATTCAAAAATAATTCCTTCTTTATATTTATCTTAGGAATACTTAAAAAAAAAATATAATGGTAAATTTTTTTTGAATATAACAAAACGGTTTTTAAATTAAGTTTAAATGGACCAATTAATTTATTTTATCTTATTTCCATCTATAGTAACTATATTCCAAGTAAGCCCACTTTATTAATCGTCTGAAGTGATTTGCAATGACTTGTAAATTTCATCTCTGAGTCCTGTCTTGTTCGTTTAATTGAGAGTCTTCTCAAAGGTGATGACCAGTTATCCTGTAGGGTCCACTGTGGCTTGAAATTTATTCTAATCAGTGATTTGAGTGACTATAGTAGTATTAGGATTGTTCTTTCCGATGTAAGTATTATTATTGACATGATAGTGGTAGTCTTCGAAGAAAGTCACAAGAAAATTGTAGACAGTTTTCAAGGGCCTTGGATTGACATCTGTTAACTTAATGAACACAGTCAAAACCCCAAAACCCCATAATATGATAAGAAAGTGAAAATAAGTTGTGTATAATTAATTTCTTTATTAATACTTATAATCATGCTAAATTTTAACCCTAAACAGGCAATCTAAAGTCTTCTAGGAAGGTGACCTTGACGTCTGTCTCATATTCTCTGAATTTTATACCTTTAAGTGCTTCCTCTATCTCAGATAACTGAGTGTTAGGTTTCATAGGTTGCTTGATTATTACTTTCTAACTTTTTCAAAGGTTCTGATACCTTGTCTATCTTACAATGTCTTGTTGCGAATTATATTGCATCATCTTCACTTTCACACTAGTAGTATTCCTCTGGTTTCATATCGCATTCAAGTATGATTGCAACTATAGACCAAATGTCCCACTGCACTGAACCGTTGAGCCAAGTCTGTCTCTATGGGAAGTAGCCTGCAGTTCCTTGCACCGATGCTTCCTCAATGTTTCTCTTCTTACAACTCTGTTGAAGTCTATGACAGTTGCTCTGACTGGTTCAAAGTTTATCATAGATGTTCTCTGGCTTGAGATCTCTGTGCACGAATCCAACTCATGCAACTCCATCACTCCTCTAACGAGGTCAGTGAGCATAGCAGTAAGCTGTACTTTGCGCCTCGTGCTGAGAAATTCTCTTAGTGTATCTCATTTAGGAGGCGTGCGATGTAAAAT
>JAJKFJ010021456.1:0-13240 GCA_027382625.1 Tetmemena sp. SeJ-2015
TTCACAGATTTTTTATGGGTGGAGTCTAGCAACTATTCTTGAATCGCTATCGGGGCGCTTGCTTCTTTCAGAGGATCACCGTCATTGACTACGTTTAGCTGAACCTTTAAATAAAATACACACAAGGATTAAGAAAGAATACTATACCAAATTGGGTGTTGATTATGCTCAGATGTTTTGAGAAGAGTGGGATAGTCCTAAATCACTTAGGGCACAGTTCGATTGTAAATCATCAAGTACGAGTGGCTCCAGTTATGCGGTTGATGAATTTACTTGAACGTGGCTTTGCATTCATCTGAAAAATGTGAATCTTGGTACCCTATCTTCAGATTTGGTTTTAAGGATGCCTTATCAATGCCCAAGGAATATTCTCAGTATTTCTGAGTTGAATAGAAGTAACGCTCCATCAGGAGTTTGGATGCGTTAATTTTCCTTTCATCTCTTTAGAGGTGTTGCCTTGAAGTGGTGAGACTATCAAGTTTTCATCTGGATGAATGAATAAACCACGAATTTATTGAAGAAGATCCTTGCAGATTCACGTGAAGATTTATCTATGATCATTCTTTCAGGGCATATGCACTTTGCCCTTGCAATGATTGTTGTTCTATCTCATTACTTATTTTCTGATGAGGTTTATCCTAACTTTAAAGGGTAAAAGAATCGGATCAGTATTTAAAATGCAGTTCCTTACATTACTTATAAATATATGAGTAACT
Organism: Tetmemena sp. SeJ-2015; assembly: GCA_027382625.1. Taxonomy (NCBI): domain Eukaryota; phylum Ciliophora; class Spirotrichea; order Sporadotrichida; family Oxytrichidae; genus Tetmemena; species Tetmemena sp. SeJ-2015. The sequence continues at coordinate 717 of JAJKFJ010021456.1, forward strand.
ATCAATTAAAGTAAGATAATTCAAACTCTCACTAAAATAAATAAGTTGAATATTAAGACCCTGACCAATTATTGAAACTGATTATTTTAAAAATTTGCAAATTCAATAGTAATTTAATAATATTAAGAAGATTTAAGCCGACGAAGTAAGCTCCAAATAGATATTTTTCAATGTCTACGAGAATAGTTTTAAAACCATCTCCTAATGATTCTTGCACATGATTACCATCCTTTTTAGAGTGGAAAGAGTCAAAAGCTATTTTCACTTTGTTCTATGATATCCATTTTGTCAATTCGTTTATGAAAAAATTCAATGATGGAGGTTCCTCATCTGCTGCTAATTGCCCGAGAAACAGCAACCAAAAATAAAAGAGAGCTCCAACAAACCAATTTATTTAAATGGCTATTTTATTAAATATAAATAATACAGATATTTATAGCTTAGAGTAAACATTATTTGTCTTTAATAATAATTAAAAATTCATATTAAAAATTATTATTATTATTAACAAATAATTTGCTCTCATACTTAAAATTGATAATTTTAATTTTACTTTTTTTTCTTCATTGGACAATTATGATTATAAAATAGAGAAAGATTTATATAAATCATAGCATTGAATATAGAAACTTGTTAAAAATATAATTTAAGAAATTTTCAATTATTTTACTTTCATTGGTGTTTTAAATATAAAAAATAAAATGATCTATATCGTACAATTTAAATTCAAAGAATCTTTCTTTTAGTTAAAATTACTTATTATCTAAGTTTAATTTGTATTATCTTATCTAATCATTATAGAAAAGAATTTAATAAAAAAGATAATTAAATTAATAAATTATAAATCCATGTCACTTATTGTATGAGATAGTGGAATGAAATAATGAGCATTCGATTAAGCATTAAATTATAAGCAACTTTGATCCTTGCAACTTCTTTATAGCAGGTCAGAGTAGCGAGTTACCTCGGTCATAAGTTTTTGAACTTGGTTAATTTGCTGGTTCGGAGTTTCACATCGAAATCTCTTCATAGTCACCTGCTATCGTAATGGGAGTAGAGCAAACTATTCTTATAATTTAAATAGCTATCGAACAAGTCCCATATTCATCTACTTAGCTCGTAATTTAACGGCCAAATTTTACAATTCTTCATTTATTATTTTAATTAATTCCCAGTTTCATTTAAATTTTATCTTTAATATAGGATTTCCTCCTTTATTAAAATTTGAAATTTCTAGTGATGGTTCATTATTTTTAAGCCATAAAATTATTTAAATTTATTTTTGAATCCTAGATTAAGTTTTCTTTGTTTCTATTTTAATAGCAGCTTTTTAGGATTTATAATAATATTTAAATTTATTTATTTGCATATAAAATATTTTTAATTTTCTAAAAACCCTGCTTCACCTAATGATGCAAGGATGATTGCAGTGTATCTTTAATCTTCCAAGGATTATTGGACTATGGCTATTGACATGATTTTATAAAGGCAAGAACAAAATATATTTTGGAGTTATCTTTTTAAAGTTGTTAAGTATTATATATTTATTATAATTCTAATGATGTAGATAATTAAATACTCTCAAACATCCATTCAAATTATAAGGATTTAATTTTATTGAAGTATAATTTACTAGAACTGATTCTCATATTTTCTAAGCATTATAAATATAAAAAATGCCTGGGAATATAAATACTTATTCAAACAAGATTATTAGGAAGACAAAAAAAGTATCTTTACTTTAACCTGGACTATGATGATAAAATTAACAATTTTATTTCCAAATGAGACGACTTTAAACTTTTTGTGTCAAATTAATTAGTATGTCTGAGTTATAATAAAAACGGAAACTGTTAAATTATTTTTTCTATTGCAAAAGAGCATCATTAAATTGTTACTATCTTTATCTTCTTATCTTATTTTAGATTGATTTGAATCTTAAAAATCAATGAATTTATTAATCTTTTAGTCTAGAAATTTAAAGATAGTGGACCAAATTCATGAATAAATTTGTAAGAATTAAAATATATCTGCTTTAATTGAAATATAGATTAAATTGAAAGCAGCTGAATTATCAAAAATAAAAGCTCTAACGTTCTCTTCCATCATAAAATAATATTCTAGGATTTTTTCAAAACTGGAATTTTTCATGAAAAGCGAGGTAAGAAAAGATAAATTATTATAACCTTTTTAAACTTATTAAGCGAAAAGTGAAATAGTGGAAATACTTCAGCCCACATTATTGGAGCTAAAAATGTGTTCCACTAACTTGCAGAAAAGGTGAAAATATTTATTTCACTGAGGTACAAATATTTGGTGGATTTAAGTTTAATTAAATAGAAAATATTATTGAGAGCTTTGAAAACTTAATAATGTTTTTGAATATGTCTAACTCTAGCGAAGAATCTTTGGCAGTTATGAATTTATTGCCTCAATTAGCTAGTTTAGTTAGGTAATCGTAAGTAGGTTTAAAATATAAAATAATTGTTATAAAGTAGAGATAGTAGGCATGTACTATGTAACTGCTATAATATTGCTTTTTTAATATTTATAATCATACTTATGCAGATATCTAAATTATTATAATTTTACAATAAATAAGTTAATGTAGTAATTTATATTATTCAATATTGTGATAAATTAAAGATTAATTTAAAATATACAATAACACTGAGCATGAAAGATGGCAATATTGTTACTAAGCTATATCGTAGAAATTAATTTAATTTAAAATAAGAGGGCATAGAAAGAATAATGAATATATTTTGAAACAGTTTTAGAGTAGTTCTGAAGAATGGTAATTTAAATATAATTTTTAAATTGATTTTAAATTTAAATTTATATGAGCAATAATAAAATTTACCCCTTATTTAATCTGTAAAAATTAGATTATATCAAGCATTTTCCTGTTATTTTAAATAAAAAATTACTTATTTACAGAGTAAAAATTTATAAACATTACATTGAAATCAAAGACTTAAATGAGTTTTAGAAAATTTAAGTTCAAAGGAGAAAAAAATTAGACATTAATAAAGATTAGCTAAACTATCGATTCATCACAGAAACTGTAGCCGTATACAGCTGACTATGCAGTATGCCTGCAATCTTTGCAATTGAGGTGGAATCTCCTTCGAGGTAAGGCTGTCTTCTTTTTCCGGTAAAGCAAAAGAAGACAAGCATCAAGGATATGTTGATTGCATTTCAACTTATAAGAATGCAAGAATATGCGTGTTAAATGAAAATAACAAAGAAAAAATATTCTTGAAATTACATATTTGAATTTCACTTACAGTAAATGGATAACTCTTATATTGGTAATCTCTTCTATAAGAGAGTGAATAAGTTAAAATAATTTAAATTAAAGATAACTATAGTAAGAATTTTAATTAAAATCAATGATTGGTTAAATTAATAAATGGAGAGTTGCAAATTCGTGTCAGTTGAAATCATAGATTCACCCCCTGATCTGCAGATTGTTCGATGGCGAATCAAAAATTAATATAAGTTTCTTCTTTGATCATTTCCCTTGGCACCTCTCAGCAGTGAGATATGATTCACGCATTCTTCATCATCTTCCATTTCATTTTCATTAAAACTTGTGTGGCTTATAACTCTTGACTGACCATTCCCACAAAAAAGTTGCAAGGATAAAAAGTTCTTAGAATTTCGTGCTGAATCGAATGGTGTAATTAATTTAAATATGAGACACTTCAACTGTCACTCATTTATTCCATTTTAATTTAATATCTAATTTAATTCTCTTTTTTATTAAATTCTCAGCTATATTTGCCAATTCTTCATCTTAGTCTTGTTTGTTAGCCTGTTTGCTACCTGACAACTTACCTGTAGGAGAGTTCACCGCAAATATAGAGAATACAGTCACTGTCATGCGACATAGTCCACAATATATGGAAAATAATGCTCTAGGATGCTTCTAAAGTTTATCTAGTCTTTTTTTTGTCAGAATTTTTTACATTACTTTGATCTTCTAAAGCTCATTTTAGACTTTAATCACAATAAAATATTTATACATTTCTTACACCCTTAATTTAAGCAAATTTTTTATTTAAAATGATAGTAAAATTCTTGATATTATCTAATTCTACTTAGGTAAATAAAGATTAAATTTTTAAAGTTCATTATATGAATTTAAATTTAAAATCAATTGAACAAACTATTCAACTTGCAAGGCACCAGAAATACTCAAGATCTGTTTCAAAATATATTAATTTCGCTTTTCCTCTGCACTCTTAATTACCATTAAATTGTCGTATATATTTAAACTTTAATTATACAGAACTATATTAATTTAATTTCATATTTATATAAAATAATAAACCAAATTGCTATCTTAATTATTACATTTATTATAGGAAGAATACGAAAGAGTAATCATGGGTTGGTAGAAATAAGAAATAAATGAAATACGCTTACTTTTTAAATAAATGCAAATGGGATTCTGCTGGCACTGATAATAAGTCCTTGTTATACCCCCCTATCAGATTTTAATTATTAACCTCTTTCTGACCAATAAACCATAAATTACACCCCCATTTCCACCAATCCACCAAACTACTAAATGTCTATTTTGGAACTATATTTTCATAGCAATCTTGAGAATGAGATTTAAATAATAACATTGAGATATATTAATGGGGCTGGTCTGAAAATAATGGAGTATTAAGATTCAAATCCTACTTAAGATAAGTCTAGCTCAGGGTGATAAATCATAAGAGAATTAAGTGAAAGCCATCAGGAAAACTATTTTTGTCAAGGACTGTAACAAGAGGAACTAATTCTTCTTCAAATTGAATAGAGTAGTCAAAGAGGAGTCACACTTTGAGATCGAGAGAGACCTAAAGAAAGAGATAAAGAAAGTAGAATGCCCAATTTTTTTCAAGATCAAAGACATTGAAGCGCTGTACATGGCTCTCTTTGTCAAGCCTTACGTCAACGGGCTCTCCAAGAGCTATTTCAGCAGCATGCGCTACCTCGGCTGCCAAACGATATAGAATTTAAAGATCCCCTCGCTCAGCATCTCTGAAAGAGAAATCAGGAAAGCAATGCAAGCAGTGGGAGGAGTGCAAATGGTTAGAGGAAGGGAGGATCGAATTTTCAATGTTTTTATTCCTAAAAGAGAGAAGAGCGCCCACAAGGCTTTGTAGTAGCTCATCTAAAGAGTAGAAGGAAAGAAGAACCGTATTGGACTCTCTAACCAAGTTAAAATCAGGAGAAGCAAGACCTTTCAGCGATCTGCACTATAGGGAAGATATGAATAGATGACATCGAAATTTATTTCAGAAATACAAGGTATTTACAAATGAGAAAGAAAACAGACAAGATTTAGCGAAAATTAGTTGTCATTGCCTTTAGTAAGCTATCTTTTTATAGTTCTACTGAGTCTATTGCTAATTTAATTGTTGATTTGAAGGCTCTATTTCACTCTGAATTTGCAATTTTAATTGGAAAACTTTGCTATTCTTATTGTCTCTATTCTCAAATTTATAAAGAATATTATCTTACCTTCAACTGTGATTGGAGCAAGAAGCTAAACTGACATTTTGATATTATCAATAATACTGAAATGTGAATTAGAGTTCAAGGCGCAGTCAACGTTTCTCAGTTCGTGAATGAAACCCCATTTTCATTAATTTAATTTATAATTTAAAGACTTAATTTATTGTCAGCTAAAGAAGTAATATTAATCTCTTTTGTATTTTGTCTAATGATTTCTTGATCATCTATTCATATCTTCCCTATAATAAAGCATGGACGACGACTTGGTAGTCTCCAGATTGGCTCGAGAAAAAAGGGTTCTCGATATTCATATCTCACAGTATTCAAAAGTAGGCTTGCTACAATATGAAAGCCGCAGCATCCTCGATTAGCTTCAGTTGTACATTCCAACGATAAGCCACGGCCGAAATGGATCAATTACCATTGCTAAAATTGCATGGGAACCCTTTTGGGAAGTGCAAGGATATGATGATTCCATTAGACTCTTGGAGACTTTTGAGATATATTATTTTAGAATAGACCGCTAGAAAAGTTCTCTCCCCTATCCTTACTTCATTAAGCTACCTTACATCATGGAATGCTTCAAATAAATTTTCGAAGGTTGATATTATACTTTTATCTTCTAACAATATCAACAATGTTAATTTTGATGAAATTTTTAAACTTATACAGAGATCTGTAGTTTTGAATAGCACGTAGTCGTTACCAACGGACGTATCCGGATTGAATTGATTTTCCACCATTATGAGGCATTGATCACCACTATTCTAAGAAATAATAGGTTTTATATTTTTAAGCAGGCAATTTTACTGGGGTTTCAAATATTTTAACATTTTTTAAAATGGGGTTTTTCCGTAATTATTCTTTAAGCCCTTTAATTTTTATATAAATAATGATAAGAGGGTATAGTGATTACATTGTAATTTTAAAAATAAAAAAAACTTTTTTCATCATAGTATACTTTCTACAAAATTTATAAGATATGTTTTGTGGCTTCATTTTAGCACACAGTTTTATATCCATATAATTCCAAATTGATTATGCCGAATTAAAAAACAATACCACATAATTGACTTTTAATTTTAACTTGTTTTTATTATCTAACTTCTTGCTTAAAATAAATTTTGCTCTTAAATAAGATATCATTATTGGCACCAGCAATAAATTCGATTTGCTTTATTTTATAATAAATTTTATAAAGCTATAGTTATATTCTCCATAAGTAACAGGATAAATGATCGATTGCAGGATAATGGTGAGATTGAAAATTACCATGACAATCAATTAGGCCCAGCACAATGTTGCGCCAATCTAGAAAAAGCCCACAAGTATCTCGTCCGGGGACTTTTTTACGTCCATAAGAGCATTCATGGTAACTCCATTCAAGAAAGCATTTAGAAATAAACTTTTATAAATATATTTTCATTTAAAATAATACAAAAATAAAAAAGGATTTACGGCGTAGAAGTAAGCGTTGTATAAAAATTTTTCAATGGCTTCGAGAATAGTTTTAAAGCTATCTCCTTATGACTCTTGCACATGATTACCCCTCATTTTAGTGTTGAAAGAGTTCAAATCTGTTTTCACTTTGTGCCATGATTTCCATTTCGTCAAATCAATTTTGAACAAACTCAGTGTCTGAATTTACCCATTTCTTCCATTAAATTGTCCAAATAAAAATGCCATGTAAAGATAAAAGCAAGTTGCACCTGACCATTATTATTAATTGAGTATTTTATAATATATATATATAATGCAGAAATATGAAACAATATTATTAAAAGTTACTTTAAAAGCATAAAGGTTCACTTTAATATGTATAGAAGATATTGAGTTTCTTTATGGGCGTTTCTGATAGGTGGCTTTTTTAAAATCATTTTATTCTTGTGTAGACTGATTTAAAAAAGAATTAATTAAATTAGAGTACGCCTCATTAAATCAAGCTTCACTTTTACTTTATAAGACTATTTGAATACATGAGTAAATAAATCTCTTTTTAATAAATAATCTATTTTACACTAAGAAGAAATGAAGATCCAGTGTAAACTAATAATTTTGATGATATAGGTTAATCGTACCAGGAGAAAGGCAAATTAAAACATAAGATCCCTTTGAAGAATGACCTAAAAATGCAAATGTAGAGGAAATTCAAAATTTAATACTGTGCAATCCTTCACCAAACTCAGTAAATATTGAATTATTAGCTTTGCCTATGTATCATTTTGTATTTGAAATTGCTATTTGATGAAAACCTAATTATATCCTTCCCAAATAAATGGCAAATACTTTGCACTGCTTCTATATATTGCAATTTGATTTTTACTTTTTTATTAACTCTCTTTATTTATCATATATCAATATAAAATAGAGAAAAATGTATCTCTATCATAGCAATTAATTTTAATATAAACCTTTTTTAAAATTAATTGAAGTACATCTCAATTATTATACTTTCATCATTGTTATAAATATAAAAAATAAAATGATCTATCATGCAATTTAAATTCAAAGAATCTTCTTTTAATTCAATTTACAATATTATTTAGCTTATAAGTTCCTTTTTTGTTGAAACGATAAAGATAAGTTTTTATTATTTTAAAAAAAGACTTTTAAAATTGGATTCTAAATTAAAATTATTTTAATTAAAAATTAAATTGAATTAGTGTTAAACCAAAAAATGCAACTCTTTGAGAGATTTATATTTTAATGAATTTTATTTGCATAAAGAATTTTTATTATTTTATAAAAACCCTATTTCACCGATGACGGCAAATATAAAGGCAGTCCATCTTTATACTTCCAAGGATGATTCCATCATGGTTATCGTCATGATTTTATAAAGGCAAGAGCAATGTAATTTGGAGTTATCTTTTAAATACTCTTAAGTATTATATATATAAATTACAATTGTAAAGATGTGGATAATTAAATACTCTCAAACATCAATTTATAAATATATTTATTTTCTTCAGCCTTAAAATATCCAAGCAGCAAAGATATGGTAAATAGAAAATCTGCTTTTATTCAAGATGCCAAAAAACGATAATGAAAAAATTCTTTGGTCCAAGTATTATTAAGTTATGTAAAATGCTTAAATTTTACTTCATTCACTTAAAGCATATAGAAATATTATCCTTGTATGTTAATCATATGCATGAATATAAAACAAATTAATTTTTCACATTTAAAAAATGGCATTTAATAATTCGAGCAAGAAGTTTAAGATAGCTTTGAATATAATTTGATTATAGAGTCAAACGAAAATTTAATGCAAGCTATTAAATTTCTAAAATACTGCAAGAGAGCCAAAATAGTTCCTGTCGTAGCATATATGTACTAAACAAAATTTTGATTAAAATAAATTTAGCTAGCTTCTTTATTTTGCTAAAAGCTATTTGATATGACAGCAGTGAATCCTCTATAGGATGAATTCAACCATAACTCAAAGCAAGGATTTAATCCAAACTATAATATATTAATTAATTATTAAATCAAAGTAAATCCCTCAGACCTTGCTTAAAGAATCGGAGAATAATTTAATTATTTGTTGTGATTAATTCAGAGGTTAAGACATATAAAAAATAGCAGAGAAGTATAAATATATTAAAGGATAGTTAAATTTATGATTTAAATAATACATATATTCTAGAGCTTTAAAGTGTTAAGATTAACAAAGCATTTCACAATATTTACAGGAAATAATTTTGAGCTCAAGTTATTAATGGGGGAAGCAAAATATTTTAAGGAGGAAAATTGACTTGAATATTAATTTACTACAAACTAAAAATTTTATACAGTCCTTCATAAATCAGAGAATTCAAAATGGTTTTAGAGATATCCACAGCTTGCTGTGACAACCTCATTTTCTTTGAGGAACTGTTTATAAATATTGGCTAGATCTCACATTTTAGGTGATGTGAGAATTTCATTTGGCATTTAATTTATGATTTATTGGATATTTGCTCTAAAATTTATCTGATATATTCAACTTTATAAATAAGTTTGCCTCATTTAAAATGCAAATTTATCATGCTGATAAATATTGAACTCTAATATTTGTGAGCTTAATTAAAGTTAAAAAATATTTTATTGCCCTTTAATCTTTTTTATTTTTATCATTCTCTTATTGCTGAGAATTTAATAAAAAAGGGAAATAAATCAGTAATTAAATTTAAATGGGTAATTATCTAAGCAGTTGAAGAGGCCCACTTAAAATAATTATTGCGCCATTCAATACAGCACAAGTTCTAAGAACTGTAAATCCCTGTATCATTTTGAACGCTATTTCTTTTTTCTTGATTGAGCGATATATCTTAGAGAATTAAAGAAGAAACTCGTATTAATTTCAAAGGCTATCGAGCAAGCTACAGATCGAATTGTGTTTTAGCCATTTCAACTTTAACGTAATTGCAACCCCCTATTTATTATTTTTAACGAATCATCGATTTTTTCATTCACAACTATAATAAAAAGTTATTTCTCTAGACCATTTAATTAAAAAATAAATTTTACAGTATAATTGTGTTAAATATTGCTAAAGTATATAATAAAAAATATTAATATTTTAAGGGAAAAGTATCTAAATTTAAAATTTATAATTAACTTTGAAATCAAAATTATTAATATTCAATGTTAATATTAAGATTAAACTAAAGATATTTATAATTTAATTTAAATTTTAAATTAAAAAGGTTTCAATTAAATTTAATTCATTTTTATGGAGTTGAAAAAATCATAAATTCTTCATAAATAAAGAAGGAAATATAATCTATTTTTTAATCTCTTAAAATAATGTGGTAACAGTGTAAATACTTCAGTCAACACAATTGGATCTAGAATTATAGATTCTCTAACTTGAAGAAATATATACAAAATATTTAATTGCATGATGTACAAATATTTGGTGGATTTAAGTTTAATTAAATAGAAAATATTATTGAGACTTTTAAAGCTTAATTATGTTTTTGAATATGCCACACTCTAGCAAAGAATATTGAGCAGTTATGTATTTATTGCCTCAATTAGCTAGTTTGGTAAGGTAATCGTAAGTAGAAATAAAAATATAAAATGTATTTTTATAAAGCAGATATAGTAGGCATATACTCTGTAAGAGCCACAATAATTGATTATTTACGAGTTTTATTCATTTTTAAGCAGAAATTAAATTTATATAATCTATAAAATGAGTATATTCAAGATGTCCCTTATTTTTTTTATTTTTGTGTTAAATTAAAGATTTTAGACTGGAAATTAAAAGTAAATAATCCCAAAGATTAATTTATAAAAAGGCAATCATTTTAGCGCTGTAATGAAGTAAATTCTTACTATAATTATGATAAACTCTTTCTCTACAAAGTTTGAGTTCAAATTTAGACCAAAGTAATTTCCCAATATTTGCATAAATTAAAGCAATTAAAGAGATCATGAAAGAGTAAGATGATTAAGCTTAATTCTTTTCTTTTTTTCCTTAAAATTCTTCTAACTCACACAATTATTTCAGATTACATTTGTTACTCTAGTTTTCAAAAATATTAAAACTTGTTCCTTTAAACTAACATATTCTCAAATTATAAAACCACAACAACTTCATCTACAATACAAACGCAATTTGAATAAATAAAATGAAATATTTTCTCTTGTTTTCAATTTCTTTTAATTTCATTTATTAAATAAATCACTGAATCAAAAAATTAAATAAATAATTTAAATATTTTACAATAGGACTAAACACGATAGCGATAACTGATTAACTTACGAAGCTATATAATAGCATTTAATTTAATGGAAACTAATAAGTCATAGAAAGAGTAATGTTTATATTTTTCTACAGACTTAGAGAAGTTCTGATACATAATAGTTTGAAAAGATTCTTTCTTTTTATGTTGAATTTAAATTGATAAAAGAAATTATTAAAAATTACCTTTTATTTAATCAGTAGAAATTATATTATATCAACTTATTTCTAATAAAAACACTGACTTAATTAGGGTATAAACTTTTAAATATTCCAATCTGATCAAAGTCTTAAATGAGCCTATAAAATTTAAGTTTTATGCAATAAAGATTCAGTTATAAATAAAGATTAGCTAAATATCATAATATCCCTTAAGCTTTGTAGCTATATACTTTGGACTATCCCACTTAACTATGCCCGGGATTTCTACATTTTGGTGAGATCTGATTAGTTGTGAGGTGTTCTCATATTTTTGGTAGCAATAGTCAATCAAACTTGGCTATTTTTACTTCCTGGCAACTAATGAAAATGCTAGTATATAAACCCCATAACCTATATACTTAGTGAATTAATGAATTGATATTAATGATCATTATATATGATATACACGCTTTCCCAAAATTACAGAAAAGACTTAATTAAGACAACGCAGATCTCACCAATCCAAAAAAAGAGGGTCTGAGCCCCACACCTCATCAGTGACTAACACTAAAATTTTCAATTTAAGTCTTTGCCACTTCATTTTCTTCACTCTATAAGCATCACTAGTTAGTCTTTGATTGATTTAAGAGTAGGATTTGAAATTCTGAAAAAAATGATCATGAAGTCGGGGATGAGCCTTTTAGACATGGGTGGACCAATTAAGACAAGGCAGGTTTTAGCCACCCTGGGGGGTCGACTGGAGTAACCTAAGTTGTGACATTTTGCACTCTTAGGCTATTCAATAGTGCAGTTTAGCTTAGATTTAATCACTAGTTAATATAGATAGGTGGGGGTGATTCGGATTTATAATTATTTAAATTTTTTGTATTAAGACACACATGATCATGGACGGACCGCCAAATACCACTTTTTCAGTCACCGTTCGTCAATGGCGGCCCTTAAAAATCTTTCAAGCATACCGTTATGATCCCTGAGACATGGCGGATCTTCTGGAACTAAAATGGCCGCGATTTCAGGTGGTCCTTCTGGAAAAGATGCGAAAAAGGCGGCTTTTTAAGCCTATGACTTAATAAGACCGGTGAGAATTTAATTAAGACACAGCCACATTAAA
>JAJKFJ010021457.1:0-18465 GCA_027382625.1 Tetmemena sp. SeJ-2015
CATCAAAGTTTCGTCCATGTTGCCACCCATTGATTCCTCAAACTGGTCCCACTTTTTTTTTGAAGATTCCATATTCTAAAATAATAGTAAAAGTTTATTAGGAAGATTTTATTTGGGGTGATTTTTTATAAAAAATGTCTAAAGAAAAAATAAAATTTGAGGAAAAGTTTTTTAAGTATAAATTTTTAATCACAAGTTTAAAGATGAATTTGTGATAAAAGATAAATTTTGTGATTATTTGTGATTTATTGTGATTTTCTGTGATATTTTCTGATCTAAAAGGAAATTAGGCCTTACTTACTAAATAGTTTGAGTAGCTGTGATTGGGTTTTGTGATTTTTTAGTTGTCCTATTTACTTAAAGTTTAATAAAAATTTTTAAATAATTTAAATAATACCTAATATAAATGAAGGAAGATAGGAGCGCACTCTATGCAGTGATACTCTCGATGTGATGTGACTCCAGCTTTGAAGGGAAGATTTAACTAAAGCTTCAAAAGCTAACTAAAGCAAAATAAAAGTAATCAAAGAAACCATTTTGGGAAAGAGAAGTAAGTCTACTACAAATAGTTATTTGTTTATAGAGTCAAAGGAATAGCATGGATTACAAGCAACGAAGATGAATTGAAACCTTAAAAAATCACAAAAGGTTTAAACTCACAATGAAAGACACCAAAACCATAAACAATTGAAAACACTTCCCCTTTCTGATTATGAAGTTGATGAAATAAGAGACTTCATTAGGGTAAAAGATAAAAATCCAAAGAAAAACCCATTTTCCTCTCTTAAAGAAGAAAAGATTCCAAAAAATTTAAACCCTATAAAATTTTTTTTATTTTTTTTTTTTTGGTTTTTTTTATTTTTTAAAATTAATTTTTTTTTTTATTTTTAAAATTTTTTTTAAAAAAATTTTTAAAAAAAAGACTCCTTAGGAGAAGCCAAGCTAACATATTGGAAAGTCAAGGCAAGATTTAAGACAAGGAGGGCAAACCAAAAAAACCAAAAGACAAACCATTTAGAGAGTTCATCAAAAACCAGAAAAACTCAAAACAATTGAACACTTTGACAAAATCAGAGCCATTCGAGATAGTTTTAAAACCCAAAAATAACTTTAAACTATAACAAAAAGGCTACTCTCCAACTCAAAATGAAAAGTAAGGGGGGGAGCCTTTCCCCGTCATCCACATTTTTTTTATGTAAATATGAAAAACCACGATCTAGCCAAAATCAGTCAAAAACACCAACTTTTAATCCAAATTCAAATTCAAAGTGCCTATCCAACTAATATTCTATATTTTAGATTATTTGGGAGAACCTTGAAGGAAATGGATTTCAAAAAAAATTTTAAAATTTTTAAAGAAAGATCATCTAATTAAAAATAATTCAATGCTTTATGAGTTAAGTTCTAATTAAAAAAAAAAACTCTAGATTTTTATGTTTTATTTAAGAGCTATAGAATTCTCTTCTTACTTGAAGCTCCATTTAAAAGCTAGATTATCTAAAATTTATATTTTAATATATTTTTATTGGTTGCAACCATTTTTTATTCTATATAAACATGATAAATAAATTAGTCTTTATTATTTAATCCATCTTTCAAAGATTTTATAATTAATAAACTTGATATTTATTTTAAATTGCTTAAAGCTTATTTGTAAGATATTTATATCAATAAATGACTATAAGTATGAAATATCTTTGTTGGTGATCAATTAAAGAATTTAATAATCTTTTAAAAAAATAAAGGTTATTTTCTATAAAACCGCCTTAAAAATAAAGTTTTCAATCTCGATGTTCTTAAAAATTGTTGATAATTTCTAAAAAATAAAGAATATGAGTTGGATAGGCGTTTTGAATTTGAATTTGGACTAAAAGTTGGTGCTTTTTGCTGATTTTGGCTAGATCGCGGTTTTTCATATTTTCATGAAAAAGTGGATGACGAGGAAAGGCCCCCCCCAAAGTAAGACTTAAAAAGAAAAGGGATAGCAAGAAGAGGTAGATAGAGTGAGAATTTTGACGAAAATCTGCATATTGGTTGTTCCGACCATTAAAAATTAATTTAAAGTATATTTAATCAGCCAAAAAATATATATCACTTTTTAAGAGTTGATCTCTCTTGATTCAAGATTTGTCAACCCTCAATCACGCATTAAATTCTTCAGTTTATTATCTTGAACAATAAAAAGAAAGTGTGATTCAAACAAAATAAGAAAAACTAGCTATCGAAATAACCCCCCTCTAAAACTAAGAGACTTAATTATAGTAAATCAAATTTCCTAATTTTTTTTGGAAAACTATAATTACCTTGAGATGGATATAAAGCTTCTCGTTCAAAAATCGCTCATAGAAAAGTTTGTCGAGGATCCAAAATTAATGATAAATTGTCAAGATTATTAAATAAATCTTGAGTAAGAAAAATTAGAAAAGCTATTTAAGAATAGAGAATTAGACTCATTAAATCTAGAGCTTAAAAAGTTGAATATCAATCAAGTCCTCAATATACATTTCAGAATGTCAAAAGTATTGACAACATTGTAATATGAAAGATAAACTATCCATTCTTAATCTCTGCTAAAATTGCTGATAAGATTAGTGATTAAAAGCAAGACATTTTCAAGCAAATGATTCTAACTCTCAACAGATATTTGTAAGATAATGACATTCCCTATAACCCTCACTTTATTGGACTACTATCTGAACTATGTCCATTGATACTTAGGGAGAATAATTAATTAGAGGAACACTCCGCTGCAATAGAAACTTATGTCAAAGAGCTTGGTTTTAATCCTATTGAGTCTGAACTGATTTCTAAAAATCCTAAAAATTTCTTTTGGCCTGGCTTCATTAAGAAACTTTAAAGTTGTTGTCAAAAATCAAAATAGGTATTGATAGAATTCATTTCTAAAATATAAGTTCTCTCCGATCCCTATGTCAGTTTAGACGAGCTCTTAGAGCTCCCTAGATGTCGAGACATTTTATTTGCACTTATTAATAAGAAAGAAAAAATAAAGCTACCTCTTGAAAGATGCTTGGTGATTCTTTAATCAATAAAAGATCTCCAAAAACAAGACATCTTCAGAAAAAGTTGAGAATGTTTGTGACTAATATAAACACAATGAATATTAAGCAACAATCGCAGCTACAGTTTTGAGCTGCTCAAGTAGCACTATCCAATGCCATCTGCCAACTGCATCTGGTAAAACTTGGATTATTATAGGTTGAATACGAATACTTCATTGAAGGCGAATGTTTTAATAAATAAACAGTGAAATAATAAGCATTTCCAAATTAAAAATTGAAATGATGTAGGAAAGTGGATTGAGTCATTTTAAAAATGCTCTAGATCAACTTTACTGCCTCTGATCTTTAAAGTTCCTCTTTTATTGAGCCGCTCAACAATACTTTTCTACACTAAATAGGCAATAAATGTAATGCATAAATATATTCTTACATTATATTTTTAGAGTGAGTGGGGAAGGTAGCTACCAATTACTCAAGGTATGATCGATGCAGCCAAAATATTTGCTTATTGAGCAAGGATTTTAAGAATTTCTTATGTAAGCATCTTTTTAAGTAAAAGATTAACATGCTCACTAATATGATAGATGCCCAAAGAAAGAAGGCCAAGAAGGATTTGAGTAAATTATGCATCAATTTACTTAAAAGCCCAACTACTACAATTGGATTATTCGCAGTACACTTCATTTTATATGAAAATACTCTTCTGAGTCATTGCATTTAAAAGTTGTTATTTATTAAAACATTCGCCTTCGATGAAGTATTCGTATTCAACCTATAGTTTAATCGCAGAATATTGGAAATAGAGAGGAAAGAAAGTTTTGATTTTAGTCCTAAATGATATCCTCAAAACCTAGGCACAGAGATAACTTCTGCTTCATGGAATAAATTTGAGTATTGAAACTATAGAAAAAAAATTTTATGGTTAAAAGAATGTTCATGAAATCACAATCGTGGATGAGTACGACTAGATCATTACAGCTCATCCATTTAATGTAATTCAAGGAAAATTTTTTGGAATTTGGGATATGACTCTAACACAATGTTATCTATTTAGCGCTACTTGTGATCCTGGCATATAAAGGATCATTCAAAAAACTTTAGGATAAACTAAAATCCTTTCATTTTAAAGTGAAGTTGAGTATGTGTCAGGAATTCAGTAAGACTTAGGAGGAGACATAGAAATATTCAAGAAGTAATCTGAAAGAGTGGATAACACAATTAAGTATATTGAGAAGTACTCAAGCACATTCCTTTGATTATCTTTTGCGATCAAGACACTCATGATAAATACGATAAAATAATCAAACAATTAGGAATAACCAATTTTAAGAGAGGAGTGTCAGTAGAAAATCTAGATGAAATATAGCAATGGCACTCGAGAGTTTTTAGAGGAGTGTTGTGGCTACAATACTAGATTTAGATAGGATGCAAAAGTAATAATTTCTTGCAACATAATATCTGAGAGTCAATATTAAATATTTGGAATTAATATTGCAAGTTTATTTCTAATTCTGTTTTAAAATGGCGAATTTTCTTTATATATTTCATTTTAACTTCTTGCTCTGTTCTCTTATTTTTGTTCTTATTCTTATTCTTTTTGTTATTCTTTTTCTTTTTGTTTACTTTTGTTGAGTTGAGTTCCTAATATTCTCTTAGTCATCTGTATCTCTTGATCCTAGCAGTAGATTCCTTCTCTCTGTCCTTAAGATTTCCAACGTTCACCTTCTTAGTTTGAAAGTCAAGCCTCCTCCAGTTTGAACTTGGGACAAGAAAGCTTAACTAATTCCGGGATGACAATATTAGTAGATGAGAGGCAGAAGCTCCAGGACTAGAGGCATACTGTAGTCAGTCTATCTAGCAGTGAGTAACTAATCCAAGAGCTAGATTATTTAAGGCATGAAGTAACTTTTAATGCAGCAATTATTTGATGTTGAGAAACTACTTGAACTAGTTTACAAACGAAGGAATACTAAACTTCTCATAGAGACTCTTCAAAAAACTGCTCAAAATAAGGATGATATCAGATCCTTATAGCATTTAAAGCAAGTTATCGGTGAAAAAGATTTCAGACTACTACTTTGAAAAAGATTTCAACTTTACTTCATTTAATCAGAGTAGAGTGTCTTAAATTAATTAGTTCTCAAACAAAATGAATTAGATTATTATTTACCCAAAAATTTTACTAAATTGATAGGCTTATCTTCTTATTAAATTATTGTCAATTAAATCTGACTGCAATTAAATTTTAATATGAACTTTAATTTTATAGGGATAGTTATTGTTTAAACTTGTGCTGACTATCTCTATGCCTGTGTTATGGTTTCATTTAGTTTGCTAATTACTCTTGTTAGCTGGCATAATCTGTTTGAATTTAGTGCGCTTTGAAAGCCTTGCTGGACTGCTCCAACTGCCTACCGCTAAGTTAAATCAATTACCAAGGCTTAAACTATCTCCATTAAAAACAATCAAGTATTCACAAAAGCAACTGCTGCCATTATTGCTGGTTGTGTTAGACAGAAGATTATGCTGAATAATTATCAACTCTATACTTTTAATGGCTGTTTTATTCATTTATTATTATAATATTTTTAATTTCTCTCAAACGTATTTGATTCTGGTATTGAGATTTCACGATCCACAACTTTATAGAGTGGTTTTAGTGCTTCCTGCTTATTCTCCTCTACTATAGCCGCTATTTATCCCGTCCACACAGATTTAGTCTGGTTGCTATTACATATATTCTAAAAATCAGAGAAGTAATCAAAAATATAATACACATCCCCAAATTTTTATAGATTCCTCTAATTTTAGTATAATTGAGGGTACTATCGAATTGGGGTTTATTACTCATATACAATTACGAAAGAATACGCAAATAGGGATACTGTATATTTTACTTTTATTCTTTACTTCTTCCTCGTTCCTCCTTCAGTTAGGTCTTAGATTCTAGTGAAGCTCAACCTGAAGTTAGGTTTTGCTTGATTTCTTATATTGCAATGACTTCAGAATGAATGATATTTTAAAGTCACTGCTGAAAGAATTTATTTTGATATATCCCAAAACTTCTTGCAAAAGGCCTTGCATTTACTGATCTTATAATCATCTCAGCAAACGATTTCCCAAAATATTTTACTCTTCAGCTCTTTCAGTTGACAAATCTGGCCCTCGAGTCCTCCAACCATCACCAACTAATTCAAGTTTATTACCATATTTTTGTCTCCTCATTATATTATCGCCTCCTTAAAATTGCGCTGCCATTTCCTGATTCGTAAAACCCTTAAGCTTATCGAATAAGTGAGAGCTAGAACTATGAGGTAATCGATGAAGCCACAACCAAGTTTATCAAAATAGAGTCACCATCTTTTTTCCGTAGCAGAACTTTGGAGGCACCGCTTTCGCTCTCTGCTTAGTAGATTTTCAGTTTAGCCTCTCAAAGCTCAGCATGTCTAGAACCGTCGTGCCCAATAAGGATAAAAATACTCAACTGTTTTAGCTTGAAGATCTAAAGTGAATTCTCTCATTAGACCATGGGAGAGATTATGGCTTTCTTAATCAGGATTGATAGCGAGGAGTTGGAGGTGGGTGAGCTCATTGGCTCTCGCGAAATGATTTGCACGAGTAGCTTAGAGATTATAATTGTTGCGAATGATGTGAGGGATTCTTTTCCGGAAGGACTACAAAAATAAAATTATTTTTAGCTTTTTATTTTTTCGTTTATGAATTCTTACTTACCTCTGCTCATCTCATTTTGAGATATTTCCAATTGTGATACTTCCTCTAGAATTTTGTTAGAGATTGGTCAAGGCAGCTGAAATGCTTCTTTTATTAGAAAAGAATTGTACTTTGACTTCATTGGCAGATACTTCTGAATTCTTCCCATTCAAAATAGTAAGCTGAAGAAAGAAAAAATTGAATCTCTCTCAAGAGATTGAATGATCCAAGCTCTCCTTGAAACTAAAATCTAATTTCAGCTTTTTGTCTTGAATTCCCCTTTAGGTCCTGAATTATTAGTCAGTTGAGTAAAGTTTGCTAATATAAGAGCCAAACTATAGTCAGCGCTAGAGATAGTGAGATGAAATAAAAACTCTCAAGCTTTACTCCAATCATTTTCATTCCTTTCGAGAAAAGCATTCACTCAAGTGAAGCCATATAAATCTCAAATTCGAAATCCTTCCTATCTCAGCAACTACAAATGTCCTCTCTAGCTGTGCTAACGCAAAATTCTCTTAGCCCTCGAGATTGAGAAGACCTGAAATAGCTTATCATACTTATGCCAGTGTATAACTCGAAAGTGAATAAAGTCTAGATAAAATAGCTCGAAAGGATTAAAGCCAATGCCAAGCCTCTTACATAAGAGCCCTCATGCAATATCTCCCAGAGTTCAAGTTCAATTCTATTTTATATTAGCGGAATAGGAGAAGGTTGATCCTACCTTAAAAAAAGCAGACCTTCATGCTGGCATACTTAAATTTGGCAATACAATCTTGAAAACTCCTTTCCACACTGAATCGGAAGCCTCTCTCATAATTCAAGCATGGCTTTACTTTTCGTTTTCATCAAGAACTTGTGTAAATTAATGCCTCCTCACATCCAGCGCAAACACCAATTTTTCAAAGCATTAGTTAGATCTCCACGACTCAGCGCCAGCGCCAAAATATGTCAGTAGCCTTTCAAAGGATAGCCTCTCTCGTGCCTTCAAATTATTGACAAAGCACTGCATTCGCGCTGGCTCCGCTGTAGGAAAATCTATTTTATATGATTAGATTATTAAATTCAATACTAATATAAAATTTTAACTTACCCCAAGTTCATCTGAAATCTTATTAATTTGAATCTAAATTGGAGTCGACGAAGCCTGTTATTATTAAACTGCCTCAAATTATATTATTATTTTATCTAAAGCTGGAGGAGTCGTCCATCTTTCTTAAAATTATCAGCACTTTTTTTTCAATTGGGAAACAACACATTAGCGAAATCTAGAAGTTTTTATTCTGGCTTGTTAACTGTATATATTGTTATAATATCTGTTTTGTTTGTAAATTGATTTTATAGATAAATGAAGTGAAATTGAGCATGCTTCTTTCTAAAACGTTATAAATGGCTCTTCCTCTTAAATGCTTTGAAATTCAAATAAAACTAGGAAAAAAAGGTCAAAGAAATAAAAGTTATGAAAATCATCAAGAGTTGTATAGTATGAGTTAATAAAATAGAGTTCAGCAAGGTGATAATTTGTAATTGAAAAAACTTTTGAGACAAAATGAGGAAATGATAAATTTTATGAATACGACTCCTCCAGCTTTAGATAAAATAATAATATAATTTGAGGCAGTTTAATAATAACAGGCTTCGTCGACTCCAATTTAGATTCAAATTAATAAGATTTCAGATGAACTTGGGGTAAGTTAAAATTTTATATTAGTATTGAATTTAATAATCTAATCATATAAAATAGATTTTCCTACAGCGGAGCCAGCGCGAATGCAGTGCTTTGTCAATAATTTGAAGGCACGAGAGAGGCTATCCTTTGAAAGGCTACTGACATATTTTGGCGCTGGCGCTGAGTCGTGGAGATCTAACTAATGCTTTGAAAAATTGGTGTTTGCGCTGGATGTGAGGAGGCATTAATTTACACAAGTTCTTGATGAAAACGAAAAGTAAAGCCATGCTTGAATTATGAGAGAGGCTTCCGATTCAGTGTGGAAAGGAGTTTTCAAGATTGTATTGCCAAATTTAAGTATGCCAGCATGAAGGTCTGCTTTTTTTAAGGTAGGATCAACCTTCTCCTATTCCGCTAATATAAAATAGAATTGAACTTGAACTCTGGGAGATATTGCATGAGGGCTCTTATGTAAGAGGCTTGGCATTGGCTTTAATCCTTTCGAGCTATTTTATCTAGACTTTATTCACTTTCGAGTTATACACTGGCATAAGTATGATAAGCTATTTCAGGTCTTCTCAATCTCGAGGGCTAAGAGAATTTTGCGTTAGCACAGCTAGAGAGGACATTTGTAGTTGCTGAGATAGGAAGGATTTCGAATTTGAGATTTATATGGCTTCACTTGAGTGAATGCTTTTCTCGAAAGGAATGAAAATGATTGGAGTAAAGCTTGAGAGTTTTTATTTCATCTCACTATCTCTAGCGCTGACTATAGTTTGGCTCTTATATTAGCAAACTTTACTCAACTGACTAATAATTCAGGACGCTAAGGGTAATTCAAGACAAAAAGCTGAAATTAGATTTTAGTTTCAAGGAGAGCTTGGATCATTCAATCTCTTGAGAGAGATTCAATTTTTTCTTTCTTCAGCTTACTATTTTGAATGGGAAGAATTCAGAAGTATCTGCCAATGAAGTCAAAGTACAATTCTTTTCTAATAAAAGAAGCATTTCAGCTGCCTTGACCAATCTCTAACAAAATTCTAGAGGAAGTATCACAATTGGAAATATCTCAAAATGAGATGAGCAGAGGTAAGTAAGAATTCATAAACGAAAAAATAAAAAGCTAAAAATAATTTTATTTTTGTAGTCCTTCCGGAAAAGAATCCCTCACATCATTCGCAACAATTATAATCTCTAAGCTACTCGTGCAAATCATTTCGCGAGAGCCAATGAGCTCACCCACCTCCAACTCCTCGCTATCAATCCTGATTAAGAAAGCCATAATCTCTCCCATGGTCTAATGAGAGAATTCACTTTAGATCTTCAAGCTAAAACAGTTGAGTATTTTTATCCTTATTGGGCACGACGGTTCTAGACATGCTGAGCTTTGAGAGGCTAAACTGAAAATCTACTAAGCAGAGAGCGAAAGCGGTGCCTCCAAAGTTCTGCTACGGAAAAAAGATGGTGACTCTATTTTGATAAACTTGGTTGTGGCTTCATCGATTACCTCATAGTTCTAGCTCTCACTTATTCGATAAGCTTAAGGGTTTTACGAATCAGGAAATGGCAGCGCAATTTTAAGGAGGGGAAAAATATAATGAGGAGACAAAAATATGGTAATAAACTTGAATTAGTTGGTGATGGTTGGAGGACTCGAGGGCCAGATTTGTCAACTGAAAGAGCTGAAGAGTAAAATATTTTGGGAAATCGTTTGCTGAGATGATTATAAGATCAGTAAATGCAAGGCCTTTTGCAAGAAGTTTTGGGATATATCAAAATAAATTCTTTCAGCAGTGACTTTAAAATATCATTCATTCTGAAGTCATTGCAAAAAAACAAGTAACGAGGAGGCCAACCTAACTTCAGGTTGAGCTTCACTAGAATCTAAGACCTAACTGAAGGAGGAACGAGGAAGAAGTAAAGAATAAAAGTAAAATATACAGTATCCCTATTTGCGTATTCTTTCGTAATTGTATATGAGTAATAAACCCCAATTCGATAGTACCCTCAATTATACTAAAATTAGAGGAATCTATAAAAATTTGGGGATGTGTATTATATTTTTGATTACTTCTCTGATTTTTAGAATAATAAGCTTTAAATTTGTCAGGTGCTGTTATTATATGAAGCTTGATCCTACTATAAGTTCCAAAGTTCTTGTTTTAAGAGATGGTGGAAGGCAAATAAGAGCCAATCCAGTCACTCTGATGAGCTACGCTGCTAAGATTAAAAGTGAGCCTAAAAGAGCATGAGTAATAATAATTGCTTTTTAAATACTAGCATTAAATGAATTTAAGGCTTGGCTTTCAGTGGAATCCTTCTTTCAAATAATAAATAATCTGAGTGGTTGAATCCTATTGTAGTTTGTGATATTTGCTGGGAGAGACTGTGCATGCTCTAAGTATTTAAATTCAGTGATCGCGCTAATAAAAATTAATATAACTGATGTAAAAATTTTATGTGATAGAGAGCTGCTAATGAAGACATCTAACTATCTTACCTCTAAAGAAATATAACTAAATTCGTATAATTTTATGTATTGTAGAAGTTTCTTGGAGGGTTTTAAGCTAAGAAAGTATTTAATTAAATTCTCTTAATCAATTAAATTATTTTTATCTTATAGATTTTAGAGGAGCAGCTTGCAACTATTTAGACCAAAACTAGAGTTTAGATGAAGACTTACATATTTAATTATGTATTTGGATCAAGGAGAAATCGAATGGCTGTGATATTTCTTACAATATGCAAGCTTTTCTATTAGCTAAGGCTCAAAGAAAAGAGTAGCGAGACTTATAATTTTAGCTCCTTCTTTACAAGTTTTATGATAATCTTCTTTCCTCTGATTGAGAGTCTTCTTCATAAATTCTAGTCATTCATTTTGTAAGTACATTTAATATTAGATTCTTTTTCAATTGCTGAAGCATGACTATTAGAATAAGCAGATATGCTTTAATGTAGTCACCTAAGTAGAGATTATTCAAAAGTTGAGGCTGGCCCTTTTCAAAAAGTTTGAAAATATACTATAATACATAAGGCCATTTCGAAATATTGAAGTCAGATTTACATCGATCCTTTAATAATCTGTAAATAGAATTTATCAATTTATAACTTATATACTTCTATTTAACGCATTTTTCTTTAGCTATGATAAAAGAACGTTTCTATAGCTGCTGATAATTTTTGAAATCGTCAAGCTTAAAGATACTACTTTATTATGATAAAATGGCTATATAATATATTTTTACGAGGATATCATTCTCTGAAGAAGGAGGAGGAGGAGGAGGAGGATGTGAAGGTCGTAACTTCATTGCAAGCTTTCAAAGAGTGACTCGCTCTTGGCTTTGGAAAGACTCCTTCATCTCACAATGATCCCGCTAGCATGAAAATAAGACGCCTTTGATCTAGGATCTGTATTCATAAGGCTCTCCTCTATAAACAAGCCCGAGCTTCAGCCTCGACTTCATCGAGCAATCGCTATGTCAGTGGAAATAGTAGCCTAGGTGCATTATCCTTAGAGGTCAATAAGACCAGTTATCTAGCAGAATTCTTCTACGTGATCTCTTTCACAGTTCCAGTTCTTTTCAGCAACTCGCAATTCCAGAACTTCTGCGTTGATCATGCGATGATGATCAAGATTTTTCTGCAGGTACAATTAATTAATATAGGAAGGATACACATTGGTTTTTGCGATCATAAATACAAAATTTATTTATATATTTGAGCTATTTATAACAGAATACTATTTGCTTGTCTCAGTCCTTAGTTCTCTCTCACGTTGAATGAGTGATTCTTATTTTATTTTAACTTTTGGTGCAACTTGAACTTCTGTTTTGATTTGCTTAAATGCCTTCATTTTATTCCTAAAGTACTCTTTAATAAAAGCATCTATTTTCTTACAGAAGAAGAGTGGTATGAGCGCCTCCACTAAATTTATTATATTCAAGTGGACTCTCGTAGGAATCTTCTTTGAAGAATTCTCTTAGAAAAGGAGAGTGCAGTTTATAAATGCTTATCAACTAAAAACCAGATTAATTTAAAATAATGACAGTTATTTTGTGCGAATAAGGGCTAAACCCAATAAACAAATCAAAAATAAGATAAAGAGCACCAAGGATGACTTACTTTAGATTTACTCCATAATTTCTGAAGCGAAATGAGCATGCCTGATTTTCAAGTTTCTAGGATAGGCTTCTTCTTTCATTTTATTTATTTCAATAAATGCGAAAATTATCTTAATTAATGAGTTATATCGTTGTTAAGTCTCCTTTATCAAATGAACTATATTTAAAAATCATAATCACTAATAATCTAATTGTATTTAACTCATAATGGATTTTCTAAAAGGATGAAGATTTATTTCTATATGTGGAAAAAATAAAAATAGGATTAGTACGAGCAACTAGCTGATAACATCATAAATTAAGATTAATAATCTACAATTGATAAATAATCAAATTTAATTGACTTAATTATAGTTCCTCGTTCAAGAGCTTAGCTTGGAACATAATGGCTAGCGATGGAAAGACTCCTGACCTAGATCCATACAAATGGGATGAAATAAAAGATTGGCAGCAAGAAGGAGCTCTACGACTTCCTCACTCAAGGATGTGGAGCATAACTGTCAAAGATGAATTGCTCGAATATCTATTTTCAGATGTATTATAACAAGAGAATTTTAAATACTAACCTTCCAAGCATTTGAAGCGCAGGGATGTAATACTGGGAAAGAACTAAAGATAGAGGGTCTAACAGCTGAGGACTTTCGTCACTACGCTTAGGACTGACTACTCCTCATAGATCGCAGAAATGCTGCTTTCTCTAGATTCGGAATTCATACTCGATGATATAGAAGACTAAGATTGTGATGCGTGAAAAACTAGACTGGAGTTAGAAATCTATAGAAAACTTGCAACCAGAGTTCGACAGTGCGCTCTCAATCACATCCAACGGTAAGGCTCTTGGTAGTCTTACTTATGAACAGTATAGAAAGGCCTATCAGCATTCCTGATTAAGCAGAGCGCAAAACGAAAAGAGCGGAGAGTGCTGATATCGGAAGAGTCAAAGAGCTTCCGAGTATATAAAGCGCAAGATGTAGTAGAGAGGTGATAGGGCAGATGAAGGATCTCCTTGGCTATAAGCAGATAATCTCTTATCTCGACTGATTATGAATGATAGGCCATGAGGGAAAGCCTTAGATAATTTAGACTACTTAAATGAATACGAATGCAGAATCTGATGTTAGATCTGTTTGAAAGAAATTAAAAAGTTATTTGATTGAATATTTGGTGCTCATAAGTTTAACGCTTTGATGAGTCATTTTTTACTACAAGGTTCGAAACTTAAAGGTAAAATGCATTTTTTTTATTTTTCTTTGAATAATATATCTAATAGCAATAGTAATTTCTACAGCAATAATAGCAACAATAAAAGTAAAAATAATTAAAGAAATAGTTCTGATGATGATGAAAATTAAATTAGCGGAAGAATAGTTTGAAAAATAAAAGGAATCTTTAGAATGAATGAAAATCAAGCCTAATATAGAATATCAAAAGTACGCAATTGAAGATAAGATTTCTTTATTAATTTAACGATTAGAGTTTTTATAAATATCTTTGTATAATCTCGTTAATCCATTCTATATTATTCCTATTATAGAATGATTTTTTTGAGTGAACGTATAAATTTTTAATCCTTTAATTAAACAAACTATCAGTTAACTCATTAATTTTATTTCGGATACTCCAATCCTACAAAGATGGAGCCGAAGAAATGAATTCCAATATATCTAGACTTTATATATCATACACACCAGCAGGGGAGGAGGGGAAACATATATCTTGCCTAAGCAATCAGGTGAGATCGAACCCTCTTGTCATGGTCTGCAGCTTAGTGGGTGGCATCATCAGTTCTGATTTACCACAAAATGGGCTAAGTTCAGATGCCCTAAAACCCTCTCATTCCAAAACCTTGAAGGTGAGGGGACCAGCAGAGAGTTCGATGCCACTATGCTAAGTAGTCGTCCGATATGCCTAGCCTCACATCCACACGCTTAGTTTCGACATAGACGGGTTTATTGGTCGATGGAGAGGAATTTAATAGCTGGAGTTGGACGGAGATGAATTAGAATCGCCCTGAAAAGATTAGGCTTTTATCGTCCCTGCTTAATTTTGAGGAATTTAAAATGATGGCCTTGATGTGGCTCTCAGTTTTCAGAGTAATAGGCAGTGCGGGGATGTTGGGCAAGGTGATAGGCTCTCTGGACATTTGGCGGCTAAGCAGCTTCCTCCATATTGGGGATAAATCTGGTTGTAAACAAGGAAGATGCACTACTACCCTCCGCTCCTTACAGTCTGTAGGTGTATTAATACTTTCTCCAACTGACTATGCCATTTTGTAAGGATGAAGCCAAAGAGAAGTGCTTGAGCCCTGGGAGGTCTAGAGAATTAGAAATAGCTTAACTAAGGCTGATTATTCAAAGAAGGGTAGCAGCTTCGGTGTGAGCCACTTACAAATTCCCCTATTTTCCGGAAAGCCCTCTGAAAAGCTTAATTGAACTCATAGCACACAAGACGCAAAGAGTGGCTGATTCGAGTGAGAGATGTAAGTAGATGACAGCAACAAGCTTGGGTTCTACTTGCAGGGGTCTCTTAGTTGAGCTGGCAGAGTTGTACTAGCTCATGACAGCTCGAGCAAAGTCTTGTCCAAATCGAGTTGAGTCGAGGGGATGGTGTTCTTCTTACTATCTGTCACTTCAAAGGAGATAGTATGAGTATCGAGATCTTCCTACGGGATTTCTAGTACATAGTGCTTGTCTTGGACGATTACTTCAGCATATATGCGCTGAGATAAGTCCTCAGGCTCATTTCAAAAGCAAGGATCTCTAAAAGCTGTGATTGGGAGATGAGGGAGAAAAGCAGCAAAGAAAGGACAAGATGCTTCTACCAAAGTTAAAGTAAAGTAAAGTAAAATTTGAGGAATAAATATAATATACGTATAATATGAATGGATTAGAGAGATTGTTAAAAAGAGATGTATAAAAGATCTGATGGTTTAATTAATAAAGACATCTCTAGATTAATACATGGCATGATCTTTAATTGCGTACTTTTGAGCCTTACTGTATCAGATTTAGTTTGCTTTTTTTGAAACATCTCTTATTTATTTTCCAACTTTTCATCTTTTTAAACTATTTTTCCGCTAATTAATTTTCTTCATCTTCATCATCGTCTTCCATATCATTTCTTTTATTATTGTTACTATTACTACTGTTACTACTATTGCTATTGTTGCTATTACTATTATAATTATTTGTCCGAAATTTAAAAAAAAAAGAATATGACTAGTGGGAGTTAAACCTTGGTCCAAAAAACACTCATCTAGCTGTTAACCCTCTGATCATGAGGTCTTCAATCCAGATCTAGTTTCTTATTTATTTCAAATATCTCTTACTCCCGATCACCTATTCATATTCTACTCATAATCAATTAAAAACTCTACACTTATTTAGTATTAGTTAAGAAACAGAAATTACTATCCTATGTAAGATGGCTTTATATTAAGTTTTGTAGGGATATTTCATTTCAAGTGGGCAACCACTACTACCAAAGTTAAACTTTTCTCAAGCTAAAACTTAAAGTTATAAGTAGAGTTCTTCCATCTCTGGAATTGAAGAAGGTCATATTAAGGCAAAGGCCAACATGGAAAAGTGTATTTAACTGATTGGGAGGGATATCAAACTCATGAACAAGCTCGAGAGAGACTTTTGGGTGAAGGTGACCAGCAAGTGAAAGACTTCAATGAAGAGCTACAGGACTTTGAGGAGCAGCTGTAAGACTTCGAGAACATCTTAAAACAGATACTGCAACAAAAGATTTCCAAAAAACTAGAATATTAGGTAAATAGAAGTAATACGTTTCAAAATATAAGTAAGTGAGCAATAAATATGTTATTATGTCAATTTGCCCTGGCATCTAAATTAATTATATACAATGAAAAAGTATTGGGTAAATTCTAAACAAATATTGTGCTTACCTTTCTTTGCTCCTGAGCTCAGTCCTTTACGCACTAACAGTCTCTTTCATAGTAGTCTTCTTAGAAGAAACCCACTTCAAAGTATTTTTTCCTTATCGATTCCAAATGGTATGTCATGAATTTTAAACTTGATCAATCGGGAACGCCAAGTTTTATTTTTGTTACATAAGATTTCGATCAATTGTTTCAAAGATGCAGTATTGACTGCTAATTTGAGATTCACTCACTTAGTCCAGGATTAATTTTCAAGATCTTCACAACTATCAAGTTCCTTCTGGAAAGAAAAAATACACATCAACTAATTAAGTTTGATTTAACTCCTTGCATTTGCAAACCTGGCCTAAGGTTTAAGAGTGTATCCATCAGATGAGCCTTATAGAGTAAGATCACCATTTATTAGGTAGATTGTATAAAAGTAAAATGAAGATTTCATGAGAACTTGGATAGGTAAAGGAGGAATTAGTTGACAATGGATCTGGGAGGAAGTAAAAGTAAAGATTTTAATTATTCTAAGTCGAGGTGGGTGCCACCTTTTGTTAAAAGGTGCTCAATTTAATTTTAAGACATTGGAGCGGCTGGCGATTAATTTCTAATGTGATCAGCATATGAGATTTTAATTAAGATTTCACTGACTTGCTCTACTACTATACTACTACAACTACTACTACTACATCTACTACTACTAATAACAGTCAGTGAAAATATTTGAGGTAAGTCCATCTTTGATTTCGTTTATTCCATTTACGCAATTGACTATAATCATACTCTATTAAGATATCAGCATTGAATTTGCAAATTTTTAATAAAATACTTCTCAATAATTGGAAGTATGCTCAATATTTAAATTATTAAATTAGGTGCGAGTTTTAATTATCTTACACTAGTAAAAAGTTACTCATAAAATTGCAGGTAATATAAGTAGCTTCATTTACAAATCATACTCAGGTTGATTTACCTGAAAATCGAGGGTTATGTAAAACGAAGTTGGACTATGGAACTTGCGCAGCAGCTATCTATAGGACTCAGAATGGATGCCTAGAAAGAATGAATCTCGATAAGCCTCCTCATGGATTTATTGGAAAGCTCTCTGATAATTCGTGCATATAGTCATCACCAATTCTTGAATCAAATAAAAAATCTACCTTAGAGTTATACCCATGAAGGCTTAGCAGAAATATTCAGATAGTCACACTGCTGATGTAGTTCTCATAATCTTCAAACATCCACAAATAATGCAAAGATTTCCTGGCCAAATCTCAACCGACCACAAATACCAAAACTCTGCGCAAGGTTTCGGACTTCATATTCTTCTTAAGAACGCAACGAGGATTTGTAAAATGCATGTTTAATTCATTATTAGAGCCGTGCATACTTGAATCTGTTTTCATAATCAGCCCTAAAAGTGATTTAGCAGCACCCCGCCCTCCTCATGCTACCTCGTCATGATCAGAAACGTTATTGGTATTGGTTATCCCCGTCTGATAGAAGTCTTTGAAACGGTTAGGATACGATACCAAGCAATTCAAAGTTGAGGTGCTTCTCAACCCTGCAAATCACCGTAAAGTAATTCAAGCACAGCTGAGATCTTCCATTCATACCAAATCTGCAAATTATCTCAAGCAAGAAGTTCACGAACTCAAAAAGTGATTGGATTAATAGCGGCGATAAGATTTCCAGCAGCCAAACATGTTTTTGAAATTCTCGTTCCCGCTTATCATTGCAAATGAGTCTTCAAATCAGGGTTCCAAAGAGTTAGCGAAGCAACAAACACTGCAAAGACATTGGCACTCTCCTCAAATACAATTCAACGAGTGGCCACCAAGATTACACAAAGTATATCCAGACATGGACTCTTTCACCCTATGAGCATGATTAGCATATCCATTCTCGAAAATGGAATAAACTTACGCTTCGCAATACGAGGATGAAGTCAGAATGCGCTGCAAACCTCAGACAATATATCCTTGAACGCAGAGTGGCGCATCAAGCACCTTTCATATTATAATAATTATATCATTAATAACTTAAAGCTATATA
>JAJKFJ010021458.1:0-14046 GCA_027382625.1 Tetmemena sp. SeJ-2015
TTGTAAATTATGTAGAAAAGATAGCAGATTTATTGCGCAACGAGGTAGAGTAAGTGATAGATTCTAGGAAAATCAGCTAAAAATATTGCAACTGATGCCAGTGATATTCTGCGCACAAAGAATACTCCGGTACATGGAACCCAGAATACCAATTCGAACGGTATTAATCCCGGGAATCATGGCTACATCAAATTATTTCACCATCTAACCTTAGTCCGTCATTTTTTTATGAAAAAGCTTTTATAAATATATCAAGGTGGAGATATTAGATTTCACAGTTTTTATTCCCTCGAAAAGATTTCATAATAAATTTATTGTGGTTCCAAAATTTGGGTTATCCATCATTCATAGAATAACCATCTTTCCTTGCGGGTAGTGAGGATTCCCTCTACTGAAAACTCCTATGTAAAGCAAAGCAGAATACTTTCTAATGTCTATGCCTTCATAGAGAGTGCCAATTGTTCCTTTTACCTTTTGCTATTCAATCTATTTTAGACGTTTCCAATTTTGTTTTAGATAAATCAAAGAATGGATTTACATTAGAACAGAAATCGTAATTACCATTTTATAGATTTGCCTTTTATAATATTCTTGTTTAAAAATTTTATACTTTTTTATTTTCAATAAATTTAAAAAAAGGGGAAAAATTACTTTAAAAATTTTTTAAAATCAAATAATGAATAATAAAATCAAATCTTTGCTTTTTTTTATATTTTTTTTAAATTTATAAAATTATTTTTTCATCTTAAGAATTAGCACCTTTGTTTAAATATCGCAATTTAAGCAACCCATTATAGAAATACCGAAAGAAATATCCAGATAGAGATAACATTTAATATATTTTCTTGATTTTTACAAAATAAAATTTAAAAAGTAAGAGAACTTTAAATAAATTCATTAACTTTAAATTATTCATGATTATCAGAATAATGAAAAGACTAGCTATCGGAGACAGGGAGCAGAGCACAACGAAAAATAATGCAAGCAAAGAAGAAATTGTGTCTGTGTAATTCCCAAATTTCAACTAAAAGAATATAAAAATAAAGAAAATTACGTTGTAGAAGTTAACAAGTGTAGTAAGCAGCATTTCCAAGTAACCCTCAATAAGGAATTATAATTTTTAATCTTAGCACTCCGTTAATCATATTTTATTTTTAAAGAAGAGAAGAGTGGATAACTTTTATAAACATACTAAAGTCTAAACAAATGTCATTATCAAAAAAATGTTTACATGGTCGATTTAGATTTGATTGCTCTAATTGCAAGAGTATTTAAAATATAAGAGTTATTGGAGTAAGCACAATAAATACAACTAAGTAAAAATCATTTGAGCCAAGGTTTTAAAGAACTGATTAAGATTAATAACGTGCATGAGTTAAGAAATTATTAGAGGTGGGAAGGAGTAATTTGAAAGATATCAAGATTGTTAAATCTGTCGTTGAATGGTTCTTCACCTCTCTTTTAAAAAAAAATTTATTGAGAAGGAAGAAAAATTCCCTAAAATTTTAAAATATTTGAGCGTTTGCTGGGAAGTTAATATCAAGCAAAGGCATATAATCACAAACTACAGAGCATTCAGAAGTCCCCACAAGAATTGCAGCGATGTTGCCCTAATAAGTTAATTTCATGCTTCTAAATTACATTAGGGTGTTTAGACTAGTGTAAAAAATATTAATATTAGATTGTTGATATCACAGTTTTTGAATTGATTTATAATTATATTGGTTAAATTTTTAATTTTTTATCTTAGTTATTTATAATATTTTATATTATATTATTTAGAAATATATTTAGATTAGAAAAGAGCTTGAGTTAGGTTTGTTATTTAATGAAAAATAGATAGATGAAAAGTATTAATTGTAACTATAAAATAATAAGGAGATTTTTAACATAGTCTGTAGTTGATTGGACATCATCAGGAATCGTAGCTATAAAAATCAGAAAGTTAAAATCTTACTGTTAGAAACTTATTTAGGAATAAGTTTTTTAGTTGTGTATAAAAATTAAAAGGGGGGGTTATTCATTCCATAAAATATGTTATATTAAAAATTTCTAAAATTTAAAAAATTAATTTTTTAATTTAACAATCATATCAATTCTATTTCTTATTAATTAAATTAGTTTAAATTATTTTAAGAAATGTCTATTTTAGATTATTATTTTTATTTAAAAAAAATCAAAATAGAAATTTGAGAAATGACACACCTTAATAATTAATTCCTAAATAAAAATTTTATTGTTTAATTTTTTATTTATGACTTTAGCAATTAAAAAATTACATATATTTATAATAAATTAAAATCTTACTAAAATCTTTTAGAAATTTGAATAAATTTTTGTCAGTTAGATTATTCTCATCTCAAGATAGTCTGTTGTCTATAAACCTTAATAGAATCTAAAGAGATAATAGCAATATTGCTACTTACATTTTGAGTGTTTATTTGTTCTGAATTAGAAAAAGTAAGCTTGACTAGCATTCTTCTTTTCTGGAAATTTATAATCTTGAACGTCTGGTAAATGTAGTTAGAGTCAATTATAAAAACACTTAAGCCAGTAATTTTATGGATTAAGTCTTCTGAGTCAGAAGTAGCTACAAATATTTTTATTTTAAGGGAAAAATACCTCCAAACTTTAAAACTTGTCATTATTTTATCAAAGATTAGCAATAAATATTTATAATTTTTATTTTTAGCAATTATTTTTAAATAATTTTGGATATAGCTAGAGATCTACCATTAGTTAAAACTTTCTTGACCGCAAATGTAAGAGCAACATTATTGAGTGCACCATAAGAGGCGGGAACTTAAATATAACAAGCATTTTAGTATTTTAAACTGCGATAAAATAAAAATATCTTTTCCAAATTCTACAATGATTTTTCCATAGGAGTCGATTCTTGAAATCCATGGTTTGAACTTAGGGTCGTATGCATCTCGAATGATGAGTTTAATAAATCTGCTTGTAAGTGCAAGAGCGAAGTTGTTGATGAGGATGTCTTGGAACTGCTCAAGTGTTTCATCAGTTATCTTCAAATCTATAGTTTAGTAAATCTATTAAATCACTGTATCATTCAATGTGCCTAAATAAGTCTTGCCTTGAGATGCACTCAATAAAAATTCATATCTATTTTGTATTATCTAGAATAAAAATTAATTTATTTTATATAAGTGGTGAAAAAGCTTTAACTCACTTTGGTGCCATTTGAAGTATAAATTTTCTCATAAAAATGAATAAATTATAAGAAACCAAAATTGCCTTTAAGTGAAACTTTTTCTTTAGATTTGTGAATCTATAAAAAATTATATCATATTTTTATTACAATTGGTTAACTAGTTAAGGTAAATGACGGGTAGAATCTTTCACATGCTCTCACTTATAACTTATATGTAATTAAAAACTAAAAAACATATTTGTTATAACAATTTATAGACTGAAAACAAAACACATTGCAATAATAAAATTTTAATTTAAATTTAAGGAGAAGAATTTATGTATTTTGACTGAGGACATCAAGCGCGTTATTAAGTAGATTCACATAATATAGTAAAAAATAGTATTATAGGGAAAATACTATTGCATATTAAGAATTGAGATTATCAAAAATACAAATAGTTTATAGATTTTGTTACTTGCAAGGTATTTGCACTCTGCTTCTTCATGTTTAATCTAGATTTGAAGTTTTTTCCTCTATACTCTGATGACCTCATAAATTCTTTCTGTATTATCTCATTGGTAGAGTCATTCTTCATGCTTTTCTTCTAACAAATAAGTTTAAGACAAAGTATAATTACCTAAGTGACTCATTCATACCACTTCTCGATCTCCTTTTGAACTTTTATATTGTAGGAACACTTGTTCCCAGCGAAAGGACTCCATCGATTTAACATCTGCGATAATTATCTCTGATTCTTCCGTGTATGTCCATGCCTATATTTATGAAATTAATGGTGCGAATCAGAATTACTATCGCTAAACTATTTACTAAAGTGCCAAAATATGATAAAATATAAAAATTTACTTGTTATTTAGACTTACCATCAAATGTATCAATGTTTTGCATGTGGTTATGTCTAAGTGCGCTTCCTCCTTCTCTTCTTTCATTTTATTTTATTTTCTTTAATTGGTAAAATTAAATAAACTAATTTAATTCTGTTGAGTTCTACAGCATATTCTCCTTTAATTTAAAATCTAAACCTTTGATCATCTTAACGTATGCTTCCTATAATGCTTGCAAATTTAAAATAAATAAAACATTACGTTGTGGTAATATAATTATTGAAAATTGAATAGACTTCTTAATTTGAGTAGTCATTATGCTTTCTGTAAAATATTTCAATTATGTGATTTGGAGTGAGCTAGAAATATATTTAAAAGTCAAAATTACTTTCTCTTAGTTTGTCTACAAAATCTATCAATTATAGCTAAAATTTAAAATAAAATTGGAATTAAATAAAAATAATAAATGAATAGTTGTAAAATGTTTGCAGTTTAATTGTGAGATAGGTAGTGGAATATGAGACTTGTCCGAGAAGCTTGTTTAAACTTACTATGAGTTTCTTCTATGCCATTATAATAGGAGACTTTTTTGAAGATTTATCGATGCTGCAAACTGTGAACATAGAAATTAGCCAAGTTCAAAATTTTCTGCAAGAAGTAATCACACAATAGTCCATCTACGAAGAAGTCAAAAAGATGAAATTTTCTTTGGAATAGAAATAAGGGATAAAATTCCCAAAATTCACTCTTTGTTTAGGATTTCAATATCATAATATTTATTATTGTTTTATTATTTATTAATTATCTGCTATAGTAGAAAATATCTCACTTAGATGAACACAGACAACATTAATTAAAAAAATAATTTTTTAAAAATAGTTTTTAGTCCGCCCGTCAAATTAAATTAACATAGAAAATTGCGAATGTGTTTTAATGAACATTCCAATGATACCAATTTTAATATATTTATAATTTAAAAAAAATTCAAAACTTTAATTAAATTCAATATTGTCCAAATACATCTTAAACCTGAAAATGTGAACTGAATCTATCTTATTTAGTAACTATATAATTTTATTTTGGTTACTATTTCTAAAACAACAATAACTGACAATATTTGCTTAATTTTTTGTATAATTCCAATCAGGATTATAATTCTAATATTTTAAATACTAAATATGTGAATTTTTAGGATTAGCATTGACGAAAGCAGTAAGGTTTTTATTATTTTAACCATCAGGAGGAAGCACAAATAGGTAGAAGGTATAGTCCGTTCTTCTGCCAGGATCATAAATGTCCACAAGTGAAATTCCCACAACATGTGGCCCAATTTAGTCTACAATCGTTGGATAGAATACAAAGTTATACAAGCCAGGCAGGTACGTTATAAATTTAAAACATAAATAAAATTTCCAAAACCTAAGTAATATTTTTTAAAAACAATTTTAAATTGCGAGTCTGATGCTTTTGCCAAAGTCAAAAAATAATATTCATAATTTTAATAGATTTTAATTTCTCAATTGTTGGTTAAAGAATGAATAGGCGTTGAAACATTTAGGCAAATTATTTAAATAATTAAAAAAAAAATAATTCAATGACAATTAATAAATGTATTATATTTTCTTCTTTATAGAAATCATTCCACTGTTTAATGGGAGATATAATTTTGCGCTCTGTATAATATTTAATTTTCATTATATTTTAGTTCCCTAAGTTTAATTCATAATTATTTCATAACAAAAATTTTCAAGACTCTTTTACTGAAAATAATCTTTAGATGTAACATTTTTTCTGAATTAAAAATAAACATTTTTCCAATAATGATTAAAAGAAAATCAATTTTTGATAGTTTTATTTATAATATGGCTGAAAATATGTTTTTAAATCCAATTCTATCAAAATTTTGGGCTTAAGAAAAGATGGAAAATTTTGTATAAAATATATAAATAAATACGTTGATTATTTTATAAATTAATATATTTTAATGGAATAAAAATGTCACTTTAACTTAGAAGGGTCTCTAATATTAAGATATCATGATTGATTCCACAAAATTTATTTTTAAATGAACTTAAAACGGTTATTAGTAATGAGTTCTTATTTGCAAGCCAATCTGAGATTCCAAATTAAATTATGTTGACAAGAAGTCTTTATAGAAAATGGTGTAAGTTATAAATACAAAAGCATATTAATTATTAATATGAATAAAGGCAAAGAAATGAGTCACTGCATTTAGCTTCACAAAATAGTTAAGACCACTAAATGAATGGAGAAATTTACGAAGGAAAGCACTTATGGGAATATTATAAAGTTAACATAGACTCATCAGCACTTTGACTATTGAAAAAATCCATCCAAATTAAAGGAGAGGTCTATCAATTCAAGTGAATGAACCCCACAATTTCCCAAAGATCGGGGGAGTGCGGATTTTTAGTTTTAAATTTGGGTGAGAAAGAATTAAAAAAATTTTTAAGTATAAGTTTTTAAGCTAAAAAAAACCCCAAAAAACCCATAATTTTGATAAAAAGTGAAAAATAAGTTGGTATAATTAATTTCTTTTTTAAATTAGGATGAATACAAAAAAAAAAGGGAAAATGGGGGGTTAAGGGGAAATTTTTTTGAATAAATTAAAAATGGGTTTATAAAATTAAATTTCTTTTTAAAAAGTAAAATTAGTAATTTTTTTTCCAAATTTTAAAAACCCACGGGTTTAAAACTTTTTTTTTAAATTTTTTTTTCGGGCAAATATTTTAGCAGAAAAGTAGCAATAGCAAAGTAGAAATAGAAAAGTAAAAAAATTTTTAAAAGAGATATTTAAGATGCGATGAAGAAGGGGAAGAGGGGAAAAATTTTAATTAGCGGAAAAAATAGTTTTAAAAAAAAAAAAATTTTTAAAAAAAAAATAAGGATTTTTTAAAAAAAGGGTTGAAAACAAAGCTGATATATTTTAGTTTTTTAAAAAAATTTCCAAAATTTAAAAAATTTCAAGACTTTAAAAATTAAATTAAACCCCCATCAGATTTTTTTTAAAACATCTTTTTTTTAACAATTTTCAAAACCCATTCATATTCTACCTTTTAAAACTTTTTAATAAATGCTAAATTTTAACCAAAAACGGGGCAATCTAAATCTTCTGGGAAGGTACCTTAGGGCCCTGTCCATATTCTCTGAATTTTTAAAACCTTTAAGTGCTTCCTCTATCTCAGAAACTGAGTTTTTGGGTTTTCATGGGTTTTGCTTGATTATTATTTTGTTACTAATTTTTTTCAAAGTTCTGATACCTTGCCCTATCTTACAATGCCCTTTTTAAAGGGAATTATATTGCATCATTTTCACTTTCCCACTATGGGAAATTCCTTTTGGTTTCATACCGCTTTCCCAAGTATGATTGCAACTTTTTAGACCAAATGTCCCACTGCCCCGAACCGTTGACCCAAGTCTGTCTTATGGGAAAAGTACCCTTGCATTTCCCTTGCACCGATGTTTCCTTTAAATGTTTTTTTTTAAACTCTTTTTAAATCTATGACAGTTGCCCCCTGACGGGGTTCAAATTTTATCATAAATGTTCTCTGTTTTAAAGATCTTGTGACAACCCCAACTATGCAACCATGAACTCCTCTAACGAAATAGCAGTAAGCTAGAATTGTTGCGCCTCGTGCTGAAAATTTTCTCTTAGTGTGATCTCCCATTGAAAAAGGGCGAAGGGCATGAATCATATCGAAAAGGGAAAAACCAGAAAGGGGGGGAAGAACGTATTTCAAGTTTTGTCCCTCGCTTTCTCCCAACACTGCCCAGTTCGTTCGCGAACTCAAGACCTCTCTCTTCCTTTTTTAAAAGGTATTCGAAAGGGGAAAGATTTTGTAAGCATCCTCTTCTTGTTTTATGGTGTCTCTTCGTTTCGCATCAGCAAGGTGGAGGAAATTTTTGAACACCCCTCCCCCAAAATTTACAAACTCTCAACCCATGGAGTCTTGTTTGAGCTAGCTGAAATTTTAAATGACACCTTTCACTAAGGGCTTCTGATTTTGAACTCAATCTTCCTCTTCTTCTTCCCCTTTCTTTTTTCCCTCTTTAGTTAACCTTGCCCAAGGTTGGGTTGCCTCTTAGTGGCACCATCAAAAAAGTTTCTTTATCCTAAATTTTACAATTTCAGCCATGTGTTCTTCTCCATGTGTTTTTTGGGAAAACCCAAGTGAAGAATGTCTGCTCCCCAAGGGTTGAGAAAGGGATAGCGCCCGTCCACTTTCTAATCCTTCATATAGATCTTAGGTTTTTTCCTGAGTGGTTTCCCTTTGATGTGCCCCCTTTAAGGCCCCTGAGGATTTTCGAACTGTGGTTGCCCTTTACTCGCATTAAAAAACGTTTCTGCTCCTAAATTTCCGGGGAACAGCAAAAAAGGGGAGCATCAGGTGCGATATTTTTAAACCCCTCCCGACTTCCAACTTTTGGTTGGAAAATTTTAAAGCCCCCAGAGATCTCTTGCTGGCTCAAGTTAAAGAGAGCCCCCTTGCATTAGTGCACACACTTTTTTTGGTTGCTTTCCGAACATTATTTTAGCTTTTTGTTTGCTAAGGTTGTACTTTTTCTTGGGGTTTTTTTGCCATCTTAAATTCAAATTTTTAAATTTTATGAAGAGCCCGCCACTTTATTTTTATCTTGCTGTTGCCTGGTGCAGAGCACTCACGAGAACATCAGATTTGCAAAAGATTTTCAGTTATTGATTTTTTTCATCTTTTTTATTTTTATTAGAAGCCCCAATATTTTCCTTATTCGGGGCTTTTTTTGCTACAATTAAAGTTAAAAACGCAGTTAGTAGTGTACTTTCCTTTGGCAACCATGTTATAATGTCGACTTTAAAAAAAAAAAAAAAAAAATTAAAAATAGCTGTTTCTAATTTCATTGCAACCGATTGAACGCTCCCAATTAAGTGCAGCAACTTTAGTATTGTTTACTAATTAAGTTTTAATTTATAATTGGGTATTAATTTAATGGACCACCACATTAAAAAGGACCTCCATCTTCACAATTTGCCCCGATTCGCTTGTTCTTTTAGTTTCTATCATTCCCCCCCCGGTTCATCCTATAGGATCTCACTTTTAAAATTTAGAATTTTTACTTTTGATTTTGTTAAAAATAATCTTTTAATTTTTCAAATAAACAACAGTACTCGAGCAAGATTGGAAAACTTGAATTTTAAAGCGTTTAAAGAGTGGAAGCGCAAGATTTGAGCAAAAGGTTCCGAAGAAAAGGAAGACCTCTCAGGTACCCCACTTAGCAAGGGTAAGAAACTCTCATATGGAGTAACAAAAATCTTTAGTTGGTTTGTTCCTTTTCCCACAATGTATGGAACAAAGATCTCGTTTCCTTTAAAAGGGAATTTTTTGTGAAAGAGAAGAAAGCTCTTTAAAAAAATCGATGTAAAAATATGGAATCCCAAACTATCCTGAGATTTTCAGTCACTAAAAATGTATGACGATGCAAAGGGAGATCCGGAGGTTTCCTATTCCTTCCTAACAAGGAACAACTCTCAAAAAGTTTCCCCGAACGAAGGTTCTTTTTTTGGCGCCTTTTACTTTACGGCAGGGTACCTCAAAAATCATTTAAGATGACAAGGAAAGATTCTAAGGGAGAGGGGAACGACCCAAAGAAGCAAGGGAAAGTTATCAGCGACGAAAGGTTTGAGCAACTTCAGAATTTTCCCTACTTTCTTTGTAAGTTTTTGAGTTTTAAATGTGTAGAAAACCTGGCATTCCCCTACTTAATGAAGGAGAGAGCAAGGGATTCAGAGCACGGAAGCAAAAAAACAAGCATTGAGGGGGAGCAAGCGTCTATCACTTTTAGAAACAAGGGGGAGAAAGGAAAATAGAAAGGGGGAGCAGGTTTTGAAGATGAGGAAACTAGGTTTTGTGCTGGCCCCGAAAAGAGAAAGGAACCTCTTTAGAACCCTTCTTCCCCGATAAATAAGGGGAAATTTAAAACTGCTTTTTAAATTAAGCTTAAAAAACCCAAAAAATTCCCCTTTACCTTTTTTGCACCTAATTTTCCCTTTTCTTTTCCTCTCTTTTCCCCTCCCAAAAATCCTCTTTCATAGCTTAATCATGGGATCAAGTGATTTGAGCAGCAGCTTCTTATAAAATTTCCCCTTAAAAAAAATTCCAGTAAAACTCAATGCCGTTGGAAATCTGGCGAGTATGGAACATTAAAAAAAGGGGTGATGTTCAACCCAGGGATGCCTTCTTCGCTTCCTTTGTTTTTGTGTACGCTGAGGTTTTCAACGAGTAGAACGATCTCACCGTCTGTGGCTTCTCTCTGAGCTTCTTAAGGAACGCAACATACTGCTCCCCTTGATAGAAGGATGAAGGAAATAAGCTTCTAAGCCTGAGTCTTCGCTGATTCCTGCAAAATAACGCACTTTTAGTTAAATTTTCTTTCTACTCGTAAACTTCTATGTTATCGTGCTTCTTTACCAACCCCTTCTTTATGAAGGTGTTGTGTGTAAAAACAGCTTCGTCAGCACATACAAACTTCACGCTTTTCCCCCTCACACCGAGCAGTGTTTTTTTCAAAAATATTTCCGATTATTTTTAATAAAAAGGTTAAATGAATCTATAACGCGCTTTACTCATTCACAGTTTTTATTATTCCAAATTTTAACGATTTAAAAGTTTGCTAAAAGTTTTACCCGGGGAAAATCTTGAAAATTTAAAGGGAAAAATATCTATGGGAAAACTTCTACTCCCCAAAGGGAAATGGGGCTTAGGGGGGAAAGTTTGAGGATCAATCAAATAATTGATGTGGACATCTTTAAACTTAGAAGTGCGATGAGGAACAGCTGCAACTTCCCCAACTTTCTCATTGCAAAGCAATTTCAAAGCGGGGAGTATAGTGCGCGCTTTGGGACTCTCAACATTTTGGGGATGGATTTATGTTTAGAACTGGTATTTCTACTGATAAAGGGGGATACATCCATACCCTTTGAGTCAAAATGTGAGATAAAATGGATCATATAGTTATTTTTGAGTAATTTCGCGTTTGACTCCCATTATTATAAGTATTAATAAAAAAAATTAATTATACAACTTATTTTTACTTTCTTATCATATTAAAGGGGTTTTTAAAAGAGGGCAGTAAGCAATAGAAAGCAAAATCCTTTAAGAGGTTATGGAGGTCATTATCACACAAGAGTTTAATACAAGAAGATCAAACTGAGAATATGACTTCAGGGTTTTGAGCAAGATGTTTTTAGAATGAGTTTTTGGCGGGTTTTCAGGATTGAAAATTTAAAGGGAAATTTTAAAAAGGACAATTTAAAAAACTTATTTTAAAAGGATGGTAGAAGGAAATAGCTAAAACATCAAATTGTCTGCAAGTCTAGACTGAACTAAGAAAAGAGTTAGTGAAAGGGCAAGTTAATTTGAACAGAAGATATGCTTATCAAAAGGACAAGGGAAAGATAGTCAAGATAATTTGAAGCCTTGATAACAATATGAATCCCTACATTTTTTTTGGGTTTTCCAAATTTTAAAATATCTGTATAATTTTAAAGGGAAATTTTTGAAGCTCTCGGGGGGAATAATTTTTGCTTTTTTGTAATTTTAATTAAATTTAAAAATTTCAATTTTTTAAATTTAAAAGGGTAATTTTTTTTCCTTAAATAATTTAAAGTTTAAATTTTTTAATTAAATTTTAAATTTTTTAAATTAAATTTTTAAAAAAATTTTAAATTTTAAAAAGAAATTTAATTAATTTCCCAATTTTAAAAAAAATCCCTCTATTTATAAATACTAGTCCTAATTAACTATTCTAGCAAAATTTTAAAATAGTTTACCTTTTTTTCTTCAAGTTAAATTAAAATGAGAATTGTGTTAAAATTTGTGGCTGGGTTGTATCAAATTGAAAAATTAATTAGAAAACGATTTAATTATTAGGGGCTAATTTTAAATTGTATAGTTATTATATTACTCATGAACCCAAACAATTTAATAAAGCATGAAATTTAATTTAATTTAAAAATTTATTCCTCGAATAGGGACAAGAAATTCAATTCTTAATTGCTTTTGCTTTTTAAAAAAATTCAAAATTTAATTTTTTTTAAATTTTATA
The DNA here is from genome assembly GCA_027382625.1 of Tetmemena sp. SeJ-2015. Classification (NCBI taxonomy): domain Eukaryota; phylum Ciliophora; class Spirotrichea; order Sporadotrichida; family Oxytrichidae; genus Tetmemena; species Tetmemena sp. SeJ-2015. The sequence continues at coordinate 12,100 of JAJKFJ010021458.1, forward strand.
AGATAAGCTAATAATTTTTTTAATTTAAATAAAAAAAAATTTAAATAAAGCCTAAGTTTTTGCATGTAAATTTTATAATCCAAAGTTTATTATGCAGAATTATTTGTGCATTTGTCTCTGACATCAGAGTTGAATTTTAATAAATTTGGAAAAATAAAAAAAAGAATCTACAGCATTGTAGTGGAATATAAAATTTTTAAATATAAATATAATTTACCCTTTTTGTATTTAAAAGTTGAGGTTCCCATATCTAATTAAAAGCCCTAAATTTTATTTAATTATTTGTCTTATTTGCGTCTCTCCCTTGGGCAAGAGTTCCATTTATAATTATATTTTTAAGGATCATAAAAACGGGTTTTCTTTGAAATGAAGGGAAAGCTCTGGGAATCCAATATAAAGGCTTTAAAAAAATTTTAAGTTTTCTAAATAATTTTTAAATTAATGGATATGCTTTAAACAATTTTTGAAATTTGAAGAATGGTTTTAAATATCTTAACTTGTCATCAAATAAATTTTTTTTACGTTTAAAAACATTTAAAAAAAAAAGGGAAATTAATTAATCTTAATATTATACAAATTTGGGGGAAGGTACTGCTAATTTTTTAATAATAATCTTAACTATTAAAATTAATATAAATTGAGAATAGTAGCTTCCAAATAATCCAAAAACCATTGTGAAATTTTAAGGTCTGTAATCGAACGTAGGAGCAATTAGTGTAATAGAAGGTTAAGGAGTTGTTGTAGTAGTTGGATGAAATGGGCGTGTGGGTCTAGGGGTTGAGCTAGGTCGTGTGGTTTAAGATGGATTTGAAGTTATTGATAAAGTTATTGTTGAAGTAATGGTAGAGGTTGAAACATCAATAATTAATTATTCATTTATAACTATTTTTACTAACTAATAGCTCAAGATGGAAGTTAATTGCGGAAGAGAATAACTTAATAAAAGTTAAAGAAATTCGCTGACGGTTTTTATGGGGGGGGGATAGTAGGAGTGTATACACACTATCCCAAAGAGATCACGAATTCTTAATTAAAGTCCAGTGCCCCTCCCCTTTTAATTTGATTAGTAACCCCCTCCACTTTTAATTTTTTAACGACACTTTCAATTAAAGATGCGGGCCACCGCCAAGCCAGCCAGCCGCTCCGCACCGCTCCTACTGCCTGCCTCCATTGAGCCCATCAACCCTCCGAGAGCTCCGCCATGAATTCCAAAGTAGGGCAGTCGCGTAATCGGAATAGTCAACTTAGTCCAGTGGGACCCTCCATTCCTCCCACAGCCTGGGTAAAGCCAATGACCTCCATTCTAAGACCGTTAAAGAATGAGGCTAGCCCTTGCTCTGGGACCCGCTGGCTCAACTCCAAGTCAACCGCTACCATTCCGCTCTGGTCTTGGATGACTCTAGCCCATTCTGTAAGTAAGAGATTATCCTTCACGGCCCTTCACATGCTCAGCAGCAGAGAGAGACCCTGATTTCAGAGCTTCCTTAAATAATGGCAGTCAAAGTTGGCGTTGTCCGAGAGGAAAATGCGCTCCACTAATTGAGAGCTAAGGTGACGGATGCCCAAGAAGCCCTGGGACGACTTGAGTAAGCTTTCAGAGGTGTCATGAGACAGGCAGCAGGCCCAAAACCCAACCGCCTACGCGACACTTTGCTACCTCATCGCTGCTATGCTTAAAGCGAAGGCCTGAGGAGGCCCCGTGTATGGGAAAAAGTAAGATAAAAAATCACAGAGCTCTGCCCCTTCCATTAAAAACCCAAATTTTTAAAAAAATGAAAAAAAATTGGTATAAAAATTAATACTTTTAATCATGCATAAGCAAAAATTTCTCAAAAATAACTACATACCTCCCATCTCAGTTTCATTTTGACTTAAATTTTATGTAGTCACCCTTTTCGTATAAAGCCAGTTTTCAACAAAACTCCATCGCAAAAATTTTAGAGTGCC
>JAJKFJ010021459.1:0-27616 GCA_027382625.1 Tetmemena sp. SeJ-2015
AGAAGACTTTAGATTGCCTGTTTAGGGTTAAAATTTAGCATGATTATAAGTATTAATAAAGAAATTAATTATACACAACTTATTTTCACTTTCTTATCATATTATGGGGTTTTGGGGTTTTGACTGCTAAAGTATGAATAAGAAATGAAAATATATATTTCTCTATCTTATTAAAAGAAATAATTACCAAATTACTAAATATGATGATTTAGCCATCATAAAATCTGCAGAAAGTAATAAAAAATTTTGCAACCAAATTATAATGCACCTAAATTAAAATAATTAATGAAAGGCAAAATAAGAGATATTTTTAACAAGAACTCTTAGAGAATTTATTTTAACGATCGGAATCAAACAATATTTTAAGACTTCACATCAAAAAAATTAGATTAATTATTGTAGATATTTCTTATATGCACCTATTTTCCATTCATTTTCTATCCCTATATTGATTTCCAATATTTAAATCATCTAGAAATTGCATAAAATAACTAACATATGCCATTTAATTATTTTAATAAAATAAATCCTATTATTTACAGAACCTAAATTATTAAAAGTTTAATGATAATTTAATCTTAGAGTATTTAATTAGTTTCTTAGATTTAAGTAGTTCATTTGAATTTAGTTTAACGAATATATTTGTAAACAGTCACTCAATAATTTATGATAAAATAATTTAAATTTGTTTTTTGCAAGAAATTAAAAGCAAATATTTCAATAAATAAGTAATTCAAAATAAAAATGCGCAATTATCATGAACCCGACTCGATATGCAATGGTATGAATATTTTTAAAAAAGAGTTTAAGCATAAAGAATTAAATACTTTCTCTTTAAATATTTAGAAATATATCTTCTAAAACTAATATGTATAGTTCTCTATAATTGATATTAATTCATCATAATTTAAAATGTATAATTGCTTCCTCATTTTAACATGGCTATTTGCAATAAAGGACATAATCTGCACTCTTAAAGATATTTTGTAAAGGCTCAAGAGAGAAATCTAACATCATTAAGATACCACTCATTATTTATATTCTCATCGTCTAAAAGATAATTATAAAGTAGAAGATATCGAAGAATTTAATAATTTATTCATTAAATTAACTCAGAAGAAGCAACATCTTTCTTGCTTTATTATTTTTTAAGTTAATATAGCAAGCATTTTGTCAAAGTTTAAGCTATTTCTTATTTCCAATTCCTGATTTAGGTTATGGAAGAGTTTGTAGATTAAGACTAATCTCTAAGATATAAGAAATGCATGAAATACTTTGTAGAGGCTCTTGAATTTGCGAAAGAATGAACCATTACATTGGATATTGAAGATCGAACTAGCTACCTCACAGATAGGCCCAAATAAAATCAGATAAATAAAATGGAGAAGAATATCATAAATAAAGAGTCTCAAGAACAATCATATTTATAAGGGGTATTTAAAAAAGAAGAGTATCCTATAATAGTGAGGATTAAAAACTAGAAACATTTTATTTTATGAACAGAATCTCTAAAATAAGATTTCAAATACTTATTTTACTCTTACAAGTAACTACGAATTAATTTTTAAATATAAAAAAATAAAAATATTTGATTCAATGAAAACTATTTTTCTTTCTAATATAACTTTGTTTTAATCTGAAATAAAGTTTTGAAGCTTTATTTCTTAAATTCCAATAAATTAAATGGAGAGTATATGAGAATTTAGTATGAAATTGTTTTAAATCTAATAAGAAGACAAATTGATGTAAGCAACTCCTTCTTAAATTCAAAGGTAGTTGTAAACTTCTATCTAAAGTGGTTTGAAAAACCTGGCTCCTGCCAAGTAAGTCGAGGCTTGCTCACTCCCGTATTCCATCCCTTCGAGAAGTTAGTAAGTGCCTCCCAAACTGCAAGAACTAATAGCCATGTTTTCCTTTGACTAGATGTCTATGTCTCCTCCCCACCCAAATCTAAAGACTAAAATATCATATTACATAGAAACATCATTCTAAATAAGATATCTTTAATAAATAGTTCAAAAATAATATTCAAGTAGAATTTGTTATTTCTTATATTATTTTATAATTAATTATCTCCTCCACAAACAAAAGTTCAAACTATAATGATCTATTAAAGAAATGTAAAAAGTATCAAGGAAAGCAAATTAATCAAAATGTTTAGAGTGCAAAAGAATAAAATGATCTTAGCTTAAAATTAAAATACAACTAGATTAGTCAATTGAAGCAAAAAACATCAAATTAAAAGAGGATGATGTTGAAAATTAAAATTATGATTCAAAGCAGAATTATGAATTTTAATTATACCTATCTTAATATAAAGCTCAGATATTTAGGAAACAGAATTCAAAAAAGCTCCTAATCTCAAATTTATATTCTATGTTTTAAAGAAAAAAGTTGGTTTTGATATTTTTTGGTAAGACATGATATAGAGGGTGGAGTTTTTGAGGTAAATATTTTTTATTTTAATACAGATACTTTGGAATATAATTATGTACTGTTAGAAAAATAGAAAAAGAAGAATTTTTTTAAATTAACAAGAAAATTAATGATAATAAAAATTCTTGAAGATAAGAATAAACTTTTTCGTAGAGTTGTCTTAAAATTTCATACTTATAAATTAAATATTCATATATCATAAATAATTAATTAAAGTTTATATTCTCTGATTAAAGGCAATTTTTTTAATTATGGTAAATACCTTTCATCCCTTAATTCAATTTAGGATTGTGACCCAATACAACTCTAGTACTAAAAATCTGTTAAACGATTCATTTAAAATCTTTTAATTTATTCATATTGGCTTTCTTGATTTTGCTTGTTATAAACTGATTTTTAATTAGTATGAATATACCATCTAATATGCCTGCTTAATTTCTATTAAAAGAGTTATCTCCTTTCACTACTTGATTAAATTAAAGGCTGCTTTATTTTTAATCAAATTATTGAAATAATTCTGCTTATTAATAAAGCTAGAAAATTTATATCAAAACAATTCAAAAAATATTCAAAAATATTTTAGTTATCAATGATTTGATGGTTAAAAATCTCATATAGCCTTTTGTCAGAGAATAATCTTAAAATTTTGCAAAAAGAATATAATCAATCTCAATTAGAATCAGTTGATTTTTATAAATTCAAAATAGCTTTAATTTTGATAGTAACAGAAAAGTATAAGAATTCTAACCAAGATATCAGAAACTGGTAATGGATAAAATTATTTATTTTATAAAATTACCATCAGAATTAGCTAGACAAAACAAGTTAAAATCATAATAAATTTAGAGTTCGTCTTTTTTTAAGATTATTTACTTAAAAATAATTTATTAAAAATTGTTTTTAAATTCAAATTTTAGAAATACGAATAATTGAGTTTAATAGTTTTAAAGCTATTTGCTAATTCAAATATTTTACTTCAAATAGGTTTAAACTTCTTAATGATGGGAGAAAGATGCTAAAAATAAATTCTTATGACTAATTTTACACAAAAAAAAGTGAATAGAATAATAAATTTTATCCTATAAGTAGCTTTTTATCGTATTTTTGAATAGCAAAGTTTTTGTTTTAGTATTGCCAATGAATGGATCTCTTATTCAGTTAAAATATAAATGCGCCCTCGTCTGAAATCTATTCAAAACTCTTATCAGTTATTTTTATTTCCTATTTAATCAATAAATAGTGTAAAATTATAAATAAGCATATCATAATTCCATTAAAAAACAAAGATAAGATTTGATCCGAAAATTATTTGATAAGTAATTAAAAACTATGATTGCTTCATTTATATAATTCTCTAGTGATGCCCACTTCATTTTCATGGGGATTGAGAACAAAAGGAAAACTATTTTTAATTTAATATGCGCAAATGAAACATTCACAATAATATAAAATGCTAAGATATTTAATTCTCCATCTAGTAGTTAAATAAGAATTTGAAATTGAGAAAGATAAATTACCCCTATTTAAAATCATCATAGTTTAATTCAAAGGGGTAATATGAATAACAATGAAAACTCAGCTATAATTATATGCTTTAGTTAAAAGTGGATTTATATATGAAACAGCTAAACATTATAAAGAATTTTAATTATAATTTATTGAATTACTATATAATTCTAAGAAAGTAAAATAAAGAACCATTCATAATCTTAATAATTAGGCTCTCATTACATAATTAGTGAAATTTTTTAATCAAATTAAAACTCTATCCTATTTATTCATTCCCAACTTATTAAAATATTCAAATTATAAGTATTATTTAGCATTTATTTTATAAAAATTATGGAATAATGAGAGTTAGAATTTATATTAATTTACTGTCAGAAATATTAGATGTATTTAAATTATCACAATGGATAATAGCTCAAATTTAACTCAAAGAATAGTAGTGGTATGAAATAAGTTATAAGATAATATTTTCTTCAAGATTTAGTTAAAACTTTTATTAATCAAGTAAATTTATCTGTCTCCTTATATATGCACAAGCTAATGATTAATTCAGTCTAAAATCATTTACTTAAAGGTCTGTTTTACAAAATTCTATAGTCTTTGGTTATGATATTAATATCTTACCACATTTTAAGTTGTATGAGAAGAGTTTTTAATAACGCCAGTTTTCGAAAATTTATAAAACTTCTTTTCATAATGAACTAAGTAAAATCTTATATTTTATATAATTAATCTCAGCTTTAAATGTTCGAAAAAATTTAGATAAATATTATTAAACAGTTTTATACGAACTTTTTTCCTCGTTTTTCTCGTTTTGTGTTGCCTTCTCGCGTTTTTTATAATTATTTTGCATTTTTATATTCTTAAAGTCAGTATGAATTTTTATATCTCAGACAATAATAAAGATTAGAAGCTTGACTTCTTTTTTTAGTTTTAAGTCATTCGATATTTAATATGATTGCTTCTTCAATATCATAAAGCACGGAATTTTAGCACAAAAAGGTTTTGCTATTAGTTTAATTTTGCAAACTATATTACATAAAAAATATTATCAGTTGTTTTGAATCCTCTTAGAGTGAATCCTCCAAACACTTGCCCTTTATCTGATAGGATAAACACAACAAAGGCACCCTTATCTTTCACTTTGTTGAATAAATTTAAATCCTCATATCCATGAAAAGACCCCTAGTAAATCATAGTAAATCTTTTAGCATTTAATTACATTTTTACAATTTTTAAAAATGGTAATTTTTTAAATTTTAATTATTTAATCTTTCCTTCTAGTAATTCTTTATATTTAAAAGATGATTTCATTAAATGGCTTAATATAAATAAAAGATAGGATTACACATAACTTATATTTAGAGCTTCTCACAAATTAAAGTTCATTTTGTAAAATAGAAATAGGAGAATTTATTAAAAATGAGGATTAATCTTTAGTAATTTAAATTTATTAAAAATTAATAACAAATATTGTTGGAGATATATTTATAAAAAAGACTCGTTGAAATTTAAGATTTTGATTATCATACCAACCTAAATTTATTTCATTTTTAAAACTTGAAATTTAAAGCTAAATTATATTCTCTGATCTTAGGGATATAGATAAAAAGTTTTAAAATTACTTAGTAGGATTTTAAAGAAATAAAATTGCTTTACTAATTTTTCTTAAAGAAATTATGAGGATTTCACTGCAAATGAGTTGATTATTTATATATAATGGATATTATTAAATAAATTTGTAAATTAAATATTATTTTATCTTAGCATTATTATAGAGTGGTAATGCAGTTTGAAGATATGAAGTGGATTATTTTAGGATTTCTTGATCAACTAATTGTCTAAATTTAGTTTGTATACTTCCAATATAATCAATTTTATTTTAGATAAAATAATGCAATTATATTTATGACAACACTAGTAATAAGAATCATTTGTTTATTAATCTAGAAATTCTCAATCATTAAACGATGTCCTGTTATTACTAATTATAGATTAGTTTTAATAAATGTACATTTAAAATGATGCTGGCGTTATAAAAAATATTTAAAATTATGAATGACTAAGTCAAAATATAATACAAAATTATTTAAGCCAATCTTTGCCTCCAAGATGAGGATTGAAAGCAAATAGTAAATTTATAATTTTTGTAAATTAAACACTCCATGATAAAATTAAATTGGCATAAAATGATATTTAATTTAGAGTTATTAGAAATATAAAATTTCCATGGGACTCAAATTTGCAGGTAACACAGTAAATTAAATTGAACCACTAAAATGCATTTTCAGTATCTTTTTTTATTTTTTTAAGAAAAAACAATTGAAAATTATATAATAAAAGTAAAAATTCAGCATGTAAAATGAATTTCTATTCATAAAATTTTAAAGGTAACTATTTTACTAATTCAGGCATACTCAATTAAAAAACTGCCAAACCATATGAAAATCTTATAAATAAATATCAAATAAGAATAAGTCTATCAAAATCAGTTCATAAAATATATAAGTTTTCTTCAAAATCAAAGTTAAAATTCCTAATCCTGAAATTAAAAAAAATTTAAATTAGAATCATTCTGCAATTAATGAGTTCAAAATTTACATTATTTCTATCTTTTATTATAAAAATTAACTACTTCTTTTTAGTTTTAATTTCAAGGTGAAAGTATATTTGATTTAAATAGAAAAAATAAAGAATAAAAGATAATTATTGAAAATCTTATGCAAAAAAAATCAAATTTTTACCAGCTTAATAATATTTATTTATTTTACAATATTTTACTACATTTAAAGTTTTTTAATCATATAATTTTTAAATAAAATAATCAACTGTGAGGCCATGGACTTGCTAAAATTTTAAAGATCTAGGTTTATCAAAATTAAATTGATAATAAAATCAAAATATCATCAAATTTATAAGCTTTATATTTTAATGACAGAAAATAAATTGAAAATTATTCTAAATCAAATGAATAGAGTAAAAAAACTTTTAATAGTGTGAAAATATTCTTATTAATTTTTTAAAAAGATTTCAAGAAAGAATCTAATGAAAGATCGAATTTTATTTGATAATCACATGCTGAATCAATTATAATTAAAATACTAGACATATTCTTTTTAAAATATACATAAGGAAGGAATCTTTTAGTTTAAACATTTTTCAAAATAAAAATAGTCAAAAATAATATCTTATTATAGGGAAGATAGAATTAGGTGATCTTATAAATATGATCATAAATTAAAATTTTTTAACACTACTGGAGCAAACTGGTTAGTATTTTGACAGCATAAAAAGTTGTTTCTAATTTAGGTCTAATTTTGAGTTATTTGTCAAGATTTGAGAGTAGTTTTATAACTTTAACTTTCTCTATTTTATTATGAGCTTGTTCATTTCCAAATGCGAAAATTACTTCCCGAGAAAACTCTAATCACATACCTCACAGAAAAGATTTGAAAGAATAATAATTTCTGAGAATTAAATGAAGAGTTAAATGTTGAAATATTCATTTAAATATATCAAATTTCAACTGTCACTGATTTTATAATATATGATCGAAAATATAATAAAACTCTATTTTTGTGATAAAATAATTTTAAAGCTTAATTATAAAATATTTATTTCATAGAGACCGAATAGATCCCAGAATAGACGAAACATTAATTCTTGCTTTTCAATTTATTGAGATTGCAAATCTCCAAATAAAAACGTAAAAAAAGTATACTCTATTTATTCACTTTAAAATTTAGATTATGGGCTAATAATATGTTTTACTTACTATTTCTGTTTATTGCATTTAAAAGCATATATTTTTAAAATAAATATTTTTATCTGATTATTATAATGATCTTTGATTGTTTGCCTAAATCTTCTTTAATTCATTCATTTGTTTTTAAAATTGGGCTTTATCTTTTTATATCTCACTTTCTAAATTTTTTATTTTCAAATCTAAACATTTGATCATTTCACTGTATTTCTTGTTTTGAGAATCTTGTACCTATAATTTTTAGGTTAGTCGGTTGATCTCCACACTTTAATTCTTGTTTTGAGAATCCTTTTCCTCCAATTGTTAAGTAAGCTGGTTAATAGAACGTTGCCTTTGATATCTAAGAGCATCATTGATTTAAATTGGGGAGAAATCTAGGCTTTGGAATTTAATCTTTTCTTCAAAAGGTTCATGGATCTTCAGAATCATTTGCTTAATGGCATCGTAGTCAATTTCTTGACTATTTGAATCCTAAAGTACGTTACATAATTTATTTTAATCAGCTTATATTTTAGTACGTGCTTCATTATTGAAAGAAGGTGCTTGCAAAAGCTAAAAATAATTTATCACTAAAAGCTTGACTCAGTTTTATCTTAATAAAATAAAGACAAAGACATGCATTATTTTATCCAAGAGACTATTATAGTAGTCATCTCCTACAAAAATAAATATACTTAGCTAAGATACTCTTTAGGAGGTAAGGATGAGCTCTTTAAATAAAAACGCACAATTTATAAAATAAAAAACGTTTTTATTAAAATTAATTAAATAATTATAAATTTTAGACCTAGAAATGAAACAAATGGGAAATTTAGAGTACATATAATATTAAATAATTCTAATAACACTCATTCTTGAATAGAAAACTAACAACTATTTTAATTAACTTTAAAATTTGGGAGCCCTCATTTTGTCAAAAAATATATCTAGTGCGCGAGCATCTTATAATTTATTGCTGCTTAGAATTAAAATAAAAAATTCTGTTGAAAATAAAATTTCAGTTTATGAAATGATTCTAATTAATAGATAAGTATAAATAATCTTAAATTTAAAATGCTCTTTGGATCTAGAAGAATAAGAGAATTATATCAAATCATTTTCCACATTTAGCTAATTAATTATATTTAAAATAATTAATTATAAATAATTTAATAGAAGTATATTTCTCTAGAATTTTAAATAATATTCAATGATTTGAATGTTAAAATAATTTTTTAAGAATGTAGAAGGGAGATATTGATGGGATAAAAATGAAGTAAGAAAGTAATTTAATTTATTTAAAGTATTTTTATTGTTAAAGGTATCTAAAGGTATATAATTTTACAAAAAGATTTCATAATATTAAAATAAAAATTTTTTTATTAAACTTTAAAAAAAAATTTTTTTAAACCCAAACAAAAAAAAATTTTAAATAATATCTTATTTGTTTGAACCCCCCCAATTGGAATCTGAATTTTAAAGTTTATTTATTAATAGCAAAAATGCTAAAATTTTATAATTAAATTATCGATGATCACTTTCCCATCACAAATCAAAAAGTTCTTCCAATCAGAGTACCCAAGAACTTAATACAAATAAATTTAACATATCCAAAGTTATGAATAATTACCAAGGCGTCCAGCATTTTTATAGAGAGAGTCTAGATCTTATTTAAAGACTCCTACTTATCATCATAAACCAATTCAAATGGAGTTGTTTCCAAGTGCTCTGTTAAATTTCAATCAATTTTTGTTTTTAAATTAATTTATGTTGCCAAAAAGGTATAAGGGTGTTCAGTTTGACCATCTTTGTGGGTCACCGTGTCATGATATACATACTTTCTAAATGGTGGAGAAATTCCATTCTCTTATATCGATGAAGTCAATTATTTATAATTAAGATATTTAATAATTGTCAATAATTTATACTTTTTGTTATTTAAAAATCATTGAGTAATTCTTTTACCGCATTTAAATTTAAAATACCAATCATTATTTTTTTAATCTTATTGAATTATATTTTCAATTTTTTGAGATTCGTTGCCTCTTTTGTGTTTTGATTGGGGTCTCCTTTTTTGGTAAGTTTGATATTATATAAGAGTGAATTCTTATTAGCTTCATAGACTGTCAAGATGGTTTCAGCTAAAATTAATAAATTTATGGCTGTGTTTTAAAGTTCTTTTTTAAAAATTACCTTCCCCAATTTATTGAAAGACTTTGGCAGGTAACTGGGAATGGTTTCTTAAGGCTGCATCATAAAATTATAAATAAATAGTATAAAATTATGGATTTTTTATACATTTATTTTGTGATATATTAGATAAATTTATATCTAAATGCTAAAAAAATGAATTTTTTTATGATTCTCACATGTAAATTAAGATGGTTTTTATTTCAAAAAAAAATAATTATAAATAAAAATTTTCATCATTTATGTATAACCTTAAAGTTCTTATTATTTATTTGATCCTAATTCATAGACTAGAAAAGAAGATTTAAATCAAAATTAAAGAGGAAATTTTATTTCTTAAGAAAGTAAACTGGCATTAAGATCTGTTGCATTTTTTAATGAGATAGCAAGCTTAAATCTAAGAATAGAAAATCTTATTAAAATAATACTAAATTCTATTACAAAAGGCTTATTAAAATTCATTATCAGCGATTCTTAATCATTGATTCGATTTTATTTAAGATTTAAGCCATAGATTACACACAAGTGAGCTATACCATCTTTTAATTAAAATTATTAGAACTCACTGCTCCCTAGAGTAAAAATATTATTATCATGATCTTTAAGGCAATCTACAATTTATGTTTAAAAGTTAATTATTTCATTTTTTAAAAAATTCAAAAAAAAAGAAAGAAAATTTTTTTCTCTTTTTTTTTTGGAAAAAAATTTCGTTTTAAAAAATTTTTAAAAAAAAGGTAATTATTTTTTTCTCATTACTTTTTTATTTTTTACAAAAGTAAAAAATTGATATGGATATTTTTAGCTTAAGATTATAAAGTAGGTTTGAAACATTCATTTCCAGGAAGTTATTCCTGAGTATGCACTTTATTTATCTATACATATTATAATTTAATGAGAACATATCTAAAGAGAGATACAGTCAAATAGAAAAAAAGAGTCATGTTTTTAAAATTATCTATAATTTAAATAATTTAATTTATAAATGTATATTCTTTGAATTTACATTTTATTCTTAATTTTGTTTTATTGTTACTTCAATAATTTAGTTCATGTTATTTATTCAATATTAATAATTTGAGTATTCAATTAAGCATTTTAAAATATTAAACATTTATTTTTCGGATTGAAATTTTAGAATTAATTTTAATCGAAATCTTTTTGAAATTGAGATATATCTAATTTAATTTGAGCATATATTGATCAATAGTTAAAAGGATATCAATTTATTAACTCAATCAACTATTAAATTATTTATAAACTAATATCCAACTCATTCAAAATTAGATTCATATTCGTGGAGTTAGAGTAAATATACAAGTTATATTGGAGCTATCGGAGAGGATTTTAGAATATTATTTTTATTTAAAATTGGAGAGAGTTTTTAGTTAATTAAAGCTTAATATTACCTAAATCTGATAAATTAAGAATCGGTTTTAAATTCTTATACGTAAAAATTAAAAAAATTTTCTTTAAAAAATTTCCATCATGAATTCTTGTTTCATTTGGATGATAAAAATTTGCAGGACAAATTTGTCATATATGACTAAAATTTGGAAAATAAAAATCTATAAATAATAAGTTGAAAGAATATTTAAATAGATCGAGCTTTAGAAAATAAAATCTATTAGTTTTAAAATATGTTTAACTATAGTTCTTACCTATAATTAGTTGAAATAAATTAAAATGCTACATGTACCAATAAATTTAATGCAATAAAGTCTTTTTAATTTTAGGATAAAAAATATAAGAATTAAATTGTTGGCAAAATTGTAATTATATTATGCTTAGAAGTTATACTTAATTAAAAAGTTCAACTTCTTAAGTCAATCTTCAAAAAAAGAATCTAAGGAATTTTAAAATTTTTCAAGATGTGAGTACTCATTCAAGAGATGGTTTAAATTATTTAATAAGGATTTTAATGTTATATTCAACCTTACTAATTTCTCAGACAACATAATAATTTTTTTCTCCATCTAAATTTGGTTTAGATACTAATTTAAAATAAAATTATCAACTCATTAATTTTAAAAATTATAGAGATAAAAGAGACTTAAATAAAATTAATTTTTTCTAATTTATTTTTCTAAGAAACAAAAATTTAAATTTTAAATTAAAAAATAGTTATATTTAAAAAATATTTCATTTTACTCACTTATCTATAATTTTAATGAAAGAGTATAAAGAAATTATAAATGCATTTTTATTTTATGAAATTTTACAATAAATAAGTTATAATATTCTATTTAAAAGATTCATTTAAATATATTTTTCTCAAGATTCTTAGGTTGATTAATTTTAGTTTAAATGAAGCATGAAAAATAACTTAATCATAAAACTTATATGAGATTATAGGTCAAATATGATTAGATGATTGAAATTTGATATCTCAAAATTAACTTTTTTGTAGAGGAAGACACAGCTGAATATATCAAGGTAATTTTAATTAATATTTTCATAAATAAATTAAAGAAAATGAAATTCATGAATTAAGATAAGAAAAGGACCACCGCGCTACCTAAGTGTTATGATATTAGTACTTAAAGCATCCTCTGTAAGTAAACCTTTTCTCACTGATATTTATTATGTGAAATCCAAATATGTTTAGCGCATAATTAAGTCTAAACTTTATCTTAATATAGACTCCTAAAAAGTTTTTCACGCTATCAGAGCTAGAGCAGGAACTTTTGCTTGCTTCAAGGACCCTGTGCATTTTCTAGAGAAATTAACAACTACTGACCTATCACGGATGAAGCAAGAACTATACGAGTCTAGAAAAAGGTAAGAAATTTGCTATTTAAATAATCTAAGAATAGAGCAACTAAAATGTATGCTATTTACAATAAATATAAGGCCAAACTTAAAGATTACAAAGAAGAAAGCCTAAATAAATATGAAAGTCTCCAAAATAAAATCCCAAATTATTGAAAGTAAATCCCTGCCCAGTACATTCTCAATAAATTGTCTTGTATTTGTTTGAATTAAATCAGCTATCACTGATTCATATTCATCCCATATTTAAACTTAAAATCTAATGAATTGATAAAGGGTAGAAATATTAAACTTATCAAAATCGGCTTTAATCTCATTTTTATTTATAATTTAATAAAAATATTTTTCATTTTACAATAAAAATAATAAATGGATAAGTGGAATTTAATCGAAATAAAATCTTTTGATATCGCTTCAATTTACTGTTTAAAATCTTATCAATATTAAAATAAAAAAGTTTTATTGTTATCTTAGATATGATCAGGCATATTCTTTTCATCTTAATTATAATTTTCAAGCCTGATTGAATAATCTTTCTCTTTGAGAAGTGACCCTATCAAAATTTGCAAGGTTTAAAAAATCTTATATTCTAAGCTCTTTTGAATTGTGCGATATTTATTAGCTTCAAAAATCTTCAATTAAGATTCAATAAATCTATTTAATGTATTAAATTAATCAATCCTATTTCTGATGAATTCTCAATTATATTTATTTCTTCTTTAATTAACACTCTTGCCTTCAATTTTAATTTAATATAAAGTGTGTAATTTTTTGAAAAATCTCACTTGCATTTATAGATTTCAATTTCTAGTACTTTGAACCACTTAGCACCTGAAAGGTAGGTCTGGGATTCAAAACTATCGTATACCATGCCTTTAAGCATTTAGTAAGTTCCTCCAATTGTGGCCCAACTGCTTTATCCTTAATTTGCATTTTAAACTATGTGGATATCTCCACAATATCCGAATCTAAAGACTTATATCAAATAATTAGATAATTCTAGAAAGAGATATGACTTATTTATTTAAAGCAAATTGTATTTTATAATAGAAATTTATTTCATAAAATATTCAATTTGAGTTATTCTTCGAGTTAAATATAATATAGCAATATTTAAAAGATGCAAACTAATTAATTTATTTAATTATAAACTTATAGAAAATTGCTAGAACAGTATTTAAGTCTTGGAAACCAAGGGTTGCACCTCAATCCATTCGCTTGGGCTCATTCTTAATTTATAAAAATATTTGTGAGAATTTGTGAGAATTTAATTACTTTCTAAGTTTTAATACTCTTTAATACCTGATTAGCTTTTATTCCGAGAACTTTTTAAAAATGTGGTATAAATATTTAAAGCTCAATATTATGGAGATTTATAGATGTGTTAAATAATTTGAAATTTACAATTTTAATCTGCTAGAATATCAATATTAATTTATTTTACAAATATAATTCTATTTTTTAAATGAATCTGGCTATAATTACGAAACTCAAAAAATATACGGAATTAAAATAAAAACTTGTAGAAATCCATAACTATTATAATCTATAAAACGCATTAAAATAAATATCAAAATATCAGACTGAGCTCGTCATTTTCTGAAGCTTTCAATTTGCGTCTATTAAATTAATCTTTCCCTTCCTAAACTTACCTCTACTTTGTCTCGTTCTTTAATTTTCTTTTTGCAGGTTTTTACTAATTTAATCTGCTCAAGATCTCAACCAAAGTAATTTTTAATATGATGATATTCCAACCTCCGCTCTATAAATACTTTCCTTCTCTTTTCATCTATTCATTTCGTGCATTTAGCAGTCAATAGAATTATTGCAATATTACTATTACTAATCTTCATTAATTTTGGTATCTCAAAGCAATTATAAAAGTTAATCCGATTAAAAATTTAAGGAGTATTAGAAATGATTTAGGACTATAAAAACTACCTCCAATCTTGATCCAAATAGCGGTAATACTCACTCAGTTTTTTGTTTTCTTGTTATTTTTGTCGAAACAGATTTCAAAATAGAATAAAGTATATTTACTTTCAAATAAAATTAATTACAATTATATATATAAATAGTCTATAAGTAGGTCGTTATTCCATGATTGGATGGCATATTCTTTGTTTCTTATCTGTTTGTGGATAGTTCTTTTGTTAAGTTGAAATACAAAAGCCTCCTCATCTTCAAAACTTTATTCGTCCTTATCAATTTAAAATATTAAAAAATAATTGTATTTAACAATAACAGTTTCATTGCTCATTCTAAAAACATTGCAATTTATAACCTTGCACCATGTCAATATATTTAATTTAAATTTAGGTGGCTAATGAGAGTAAAATATTTCACTAAATTAATAGGTACACTGTTTACTAAAATCATCTACATAAAATTTAACATTTCAAGAATGAAATAAAAAGAGAGAAGGTGTGTTATCTTTTCTAAAAACCTGAACCCATAGAGTTTATTCAGGGAGAATATTGAACTTTTGACTTAATAATGTTTTATTCTAAATCAAAAATGATTATTTTGATCAGTGGACAAATATCCCCTTGAAGTGTATACTCCGAATACTTAATAATTTTCAGACACTATGAAAGCAATAAAGTCACCCTAGTCTTCAACTTTCTTATTAAATTTATCTTTAGTAAACCCATCTCTGGATGCCTTATAGATCAGACTAAACTTCCTTCTGTTATCATTTAAATAACCTAATTTTAAAAGGAAGTTACTAAGCTAATAATATTTCAAAAGCAATTTTATAACAAGCCTATAATATGAGAGCATTTATTTAATAACAAATGAGATTAGAATAATCATATTATGACAAAATTTAATAAATGATTGTATTTCAAAAATTATAGTTATAATCAGATAAATGTTTTCGCAATAGAGAGGATTTTCCTTTTTTTGTTTCTTCGTCAATTAATTGCCTTACAATTTTCACATTTATTTATTTTTAATTTATAAATTAAATTAAAATTATAGAGTTGAAATTTTTCAAAACTTCTTACCCTATAAATATATTTTGAATCATTCAAAATAGTCTTAGTGAAATTCTTTAATTTCAGACTATTTTAACTCTTTATTTGTACTTTTTGTTAACTTTAAAAATCTAATTTTTCTCAGAGATAAAATTTAAGAAAGTTCTTTTCTTATGAAACAATAAAATTATATATTTTTTATGAATAATGATATTATACTTTCGAATATAGATAGATAAGCTTGATTTATAAAAATAAGATTAATAAAGTATTCGATTTTACGAAAATGATGCTTTAGATAAAATATATATATATATATCTCTATATTATAAATTATTATGGAATTTCATTAATTTTTAATAATATTCATTTTGATTTTATTTATAGATTAATTATAAATGCAGCTTATATAATTAATTAATTGTCGCAAATTAAAAAACCTCAAATCCATATTTTTTTTTTAAATAATTATTCAAAAAAATTTTATGATTTTACCATTAAATTAAATCGACTATTTTTGCGAAAAATATAAATGTTTAAATTTTTTTAAATAATTTTATAATTTCACCTCAGGACACTCATTATTTATATATTATATTTATATATACTATTTGTTCTATTCTTCGGTTATATTATTCGTTTCGTTTCAATTATCTTGTGTTTATAATTAAATAAAATTTTTCATTTTGTTACTGTATTTGCGATTCTTTGATTTTTGAAGATGACTCTGCTGCGGCAATTAAAACAAAAGATTTTTAGATACAAAAAAAAAGCACAGGTTTCTTATACATAATGATTTTTAAATTTACTTAATCTTTTTAATTTTAATCAATAGTGGAACTAATTTATGTTTAATTGCATATAAATAAAAAATTATTGCATGAGAAAATTTTTTTTGAAAAAAATATATATATATATATATATTAGTACTCATCTGAAGTATCTGATTTAATATTTAATTAACCAAATTAAAATATAAAAGTTAAAAACATTATTCAAATTAACATTCTTGGAGTTTCAGCCCTTATTAAAAAAAATAATAAAGATAAAAAAGAAGTATTCTTCTAAAATTAAATAGAGTTTGTTCTCTAATTTATTATTTTTATAATATCTTAAAATATCAATTATTTTGTTTAATTAATTTAAATATCTGCCATTGTACTGATACTCTATTTTCTAAGATTGACTTCGCCAACTTATGACTTTTGTTTTAACAGAGCAGCTTATCCCAATTTTCTTGTAGTCTCTTTTTATTCTTCTACTATATTTTCTACTTTTCTTTGAGAGATTTTACTAATTTAAGTCAACTACTGAAGCTTTTTAGTAGATTTATAAAAATATAAGATGTAATTTAAGGTTTAATTTTTGAATTCATAGTTGCTTAGTCTTATTTTTACATTTTGACTGGATTAGCATTTTATGATTTAGAAATTTCTATATTTTTGCGCCTGACTCTTTCTGGAAAAGGATGAAGAATAGATATAATCATGGTAAATACTTCTTCATAGTCTATCGCATCTTTCTTTTTATATTGAGTGTCTTTCCATTTGTAAACTAAAATTTAAATAAATGTTTTATGTTTTAAACGTGCCTAATTATCGACAGCAGATGTTTGCAAAAGCTATAAAAATATAAATATAATTATTTTAAGCTGTGCTGTTAACTATCTTATAAAATATAAATTTACTAAGTTAATTTATTTATCTAATAAATTAAAGAAGCTCTCCTCCCCTAAAAAGGATTAAATAACTTATACTAACCTTTATCAAGTATAGATATGATTTCAATAATTGAAACTTCTTTTCCATTCTATTTTAAATTAATTCCTAAATTATTTTGAAAGATTTAATAGAAAATGCTATGAGACTTTGGATAAACAAAAAGAAAATTGTAGAGTAATAAAAGACAAGTTCAATTGTAACAAGTGCATTATTTTTTCTAATCAATTAAAAATAGTAATCTAACCTTTATTAATAACTGGAATAATAATTTTTCCCATTTTGAATGTTGCATTTAGTATGAATACTATTGAAAATTGAATGAGTAAAGGGATTAAATTAGAGAAACCAACTAATGATTTAAGCTTAATGATAAATTCCAGCTTTGAATACAATATAATTCACAGTTGAGTATATTATATTAAGTTAAAAGTAATAAAAATTTATAGAATTATTTCTTAATTGGAAAGGTAACACACAGTCGTTTTCTGATTCCTAAGTGTAAGTAAAAAATTCTCTATTCAAATTACTATGAATTTATTTTCTTTATCCTAGAAAGATGTTAAAATTTAATGAAATTTTCTATTCACCAAAATAATTTTAAACTTATGCCAATAAAATTCCTTATCTCTCAAGTAAAGCTTTTTAGGTGGAAAACTGTTTTTATTTATTAAATTCTAAAAACTTAAGAATGCCTAATGATTTTCGGTTCTTAAACAGGCGCACTTTTGATAATTTGAATTGGGTATATTAAATTTGTAATTATCTAATATATCCCCTACTATAAAATCATGGTGAGTAAAAAGTCTGGAGAGGCCCAGATATTCATTACTTCGTGATTTTTGAAAGGCAAGCATCTCACAAAATGTGCTACCTCAGCTAGAGTCCTCACTCCTCTTATAAGTTTGCCACCTTCATTTACAGTTTTATACATTATAAAACAAAACCCCATTAATATATATTATGAAAAGTTGAAAAATAAGTTGTGTATAATTAATTTCTTATTAATAACCTATATCATAATCCATGCCGCAGTCACAAACGCGAAACTTACTCAAAAAACTTACTAATGATTCACTCCTATCTCAGTTTCATTCTACACTCTATATTCATGATGATCACCATCTATATATTTTATATATCCATCGCAAAAAATGTTATGATGTCCAGCGCGCAGCATACTCTCGCATTTGGAATAGTCAGGTATTATTAAAGTTAGGAGTTGCAGCTTTTCCTCATCGCACTTCTAAGTAAAATTTATTAAAATAAATTTGATTATCCTCAAAACTTTTTTAGGCAGAAAGCGGTATTAATTTGCGCGCGAAGATTCTTCCATGAAGCTTCCTTTACTAAGATCTCTCCGTAGACTTAGCAAACATCTATCGTTGAAAATAACGAAGTGTAGTAACTATAAATTTAAATAAATATTTAACATAAATTTTCTAATTATATTAATAATCTAAATAAAAATTAGGTTTATTAGAGGGATAGCGTGAAGTTTGTTATTGCTGACGAAGCTGTGTTCACAACACAAACACCTTCATGAAAGAAGATTGTACAAGATCACGATTAACATAGAAAGTTAGAGTAGAAATAAATATAACTACAATGTGCCGTTACTTGCAGGAATCAGCGAAGACCGGCTAAAGCTTATGCCTTCATCTCGATCTCAACTATAGCTAGTTCTTCCTAAAGCTCAGAGATCATCCTCTCTTCTCTTCTTCTCTTCCTATAATCTAGCTTCTTAAGGAACGCAAGAACTTGCTTCGCTTGATTTAGAGCGAGGATGAAGGACATAAGCTTCTAAGCCTGAGTCTTCGCTGATTCCTGCAAGTAACGCACTTGTAGTTATATTTACTTTCTACTCGTAAACTTCTATGTTATCGTGCTTCTTGTACCAACTCTTCTTCATGAAGGTGTTGTGTGTGAACACAGCTTCGTCAGCACATACAAACTTCACGCTATCCCTCTCACACCTGAGCAGCTAGTCGTAAATATATTTCAGATTATTATAATAAAATGGTTAGTAAGTCTATAACGGCTTCATCGATTCACAGTTTTGACGTTATGCATTTCAACGATAATGTTGTTACAGTCTACGGAGAGATCTGAGATAAGGAAACTATCTATGGCAAGATCTTCGCGCGCTACTCCAAACTGAAGTGGCTTAGTGGCGAAGAGTTTGAGGATCAATCAAATAATTGATGTGCACATCTTGAAACTTAGAAGTGCGATGAGGAACAGCTGCAATCCTAACTTTCTCATCTGCAAAGCAACTTTCAAATGCGAGAGTATAGTGCGCGCTGGCACTCTCAACATTTTTGCGATGGAGATGATGTTGAAACTGGCTATTACTACTGATAAGGTGACTACATCCATACCTTAGAGTTAAAATGAAACTGAGATAGGATGAATCATTTAGTTATTTTTGAGTAATTTCGCGTTTGACTCGCATGATTATAAGTATAATAAAGAAATTAATTTATACACAACTTTTTCATATCTATCATATTATGGGTTTTGATTATAATAAATTTAATTTTAAAATTTTGGGATAAAATATGAAAAAATTTACAGATTATATTTTAACTCTGTTATTTATTCAAAGTGAAAAAGAAATTAATTTATTGAATATATATGGCCCTATAATGATATAATTTCAAACTTAATTTGTACTAATTCTAAATATAATTTAAATACATCAATATAACGTTACTGCATTCTAATTTTATAATAAATAAATTAAATAATTGCTTACTTATAAATTATGAAATTACAGTTATGTCATCTTATGATCAATAAGATTTTAGAAGAAGTTAATAGAGAAATCTTTTTTTAAAAAGAGCTAATTTATTTTATCCATACTCTGAATTTAATATTTCGTTCAAATTGAGATTATCTTTATTTTTGAATTTTAATATTCTTGGATAGACCCAGTAACTTAGAATTAAAATAACAAAAATAAAATAAATCACAAATAAAGCAAAAAAAATAAAATGATAATTAAACATTCCCCCATTCAAATTTTTAATTTTCGATCATATAAGCTCTAGCTTTCTTCTTATGTTATACTTAATTTTTTAAGAAATAATTCTATAAATTTTTATTACTTTTAACTTAATATAATATACTCAACTGTGAATTATATTGTATTCAAAGCTGGAATTTATCATTAAGCTTAAATCATTAGTTGGTTTCTCTAATTTAATCCCTTTACTCATTCAATTTTCAATAGTATTCATACTAAATGCAACATTCAAAATGGGAAAAATTATTATTCCAGTTATTAATAAAGGTTAGATTACTATTTTTAATTGATTAGAAAAAATAATGCACTTGTTACAATTGAACTTGTCTTTTATTACTCTACAATTTTCTTTTTGTTTATCCAAAGTCTCATAGCATTTTCTATTAAATCCTTCAAAATAATTTATGAATTAATTTAAAATAGAATGGAAATGAAGTTTCAATTATTGAAATCGTATCTATACTTGATAAAGGTTAGTATAAGTTATTTAATCCTTTTTAGGGGAGGAGAGCTTCTTTAATTTATTAGATAAATAAATTAACTTACTAAATTTATATTTTATAAGATAGTCAACAGCACAGCTTAAAATAATTATATTTATATTTTTATAGCTTTTGCAAGCATCTGCTGTCGATAATTAGGCACGTTTAAAAAATAAAACATTTATTTAAATTTTAGTTTACAAATGGAAAGACACTCAATATAAAAAGAAAAATGCGATAGACTATGAAGAAGTATTTACCATGATTATATCTATTCTTCATCCTTTTCCAGAAAGAGTCAGGCGCAAAAATATAGAAATTTCTAAATCATAAAATGCTAATCCAGTCAAAATGTAAAAATAAGACTAAGCAACTATGAATTCAAAAAATAAACCTTAAATCACATCTTATATTTTTATAAATCTACTAAAAAGCTTCAGTAGTTGACTTAAATTAGTAAAATCTCTCAAAGAAAAGTAGAAAATATAGTAGAAGAATAAAAATAGACTACAAGAAATCTGGGATAAGCTACTCTGTTAAAACAAAAGTCATAAGTTAACGAAGTCAATCTTACAAAATAGAGTATCAGTACAATGGGAGATATTTATATTAATTTAGAAAAAAATAATAAATGATATTTTAAGATATTATAAAAATAATAAATTAGAGAACAAACTTTTTTAAATTTTTAAAAATACTTTTTTTATCTTTATTATTTTTAAAAAAGGGGCGAAAACCCAAAAATTTTAAATTGATATTATTTTTAAATTTATTTAATTTGTTAATTAAATATTAAATCAGATACTTCAACTTCGATGTACTAACCATTTCATTACTTATATATTAACTTTTTACAAAAAAAATTTTCTCATCAATAATTTTTATTATATGCAAAAAATATAAACATAAATTAGTTCCACTATTGTTAAAATAATTTTAAAAAGATTAAAGAAGAATTTAAAATCATTATGTATAAGAAACCTGTGCTTTTTTTTTGTATCTAAAAATCTTTTGTTTAATTTTGCAAATCATTCCATTTCAATAAATTCCTTAAGTTCTCAAGTGAAGTTGTGATAATTTAATTTATTTAAATTATAAAACCACAAGATAAAATTGAAAAGAAACAAGATAATATTACCAAGCAATAGAAGCAATAGTTACTCAATAAATCTGCCTCAGTTAAAATAATGGAGATGTCCCCTGAGGTGAATTATAAAATTTAATTTATACCAAAAATTTTCTTTAAAAACTTTAAATGCTTAAGTTAATTTAATAAAGGTAAAAATCCATTAATTTTTGAATAATATTTAAAAAATTTGAATTTTGAGTTTTAATTGTTATAAAACATTATTGTATGAAGTTAAAATTTAATTTAAAATTAATAATTCAATAGTGATTTACAATTAAAAGATTTTCAATATTGCATAATCTAATTTATTTTATCTAAGCATCATTTTCGTAAATTCGAATATTTTATTAATCTTATTTTATAAATCGAGCTTATCTATCTATATTCGAAAGTATAATATCATTTTTCATAAAAAATATATAATTTTATTGTTTCATAGAAAAAATTTCTTAAATTTTATTTGAAAAAATTAGATTTTTAAAGTTAACAAAAAGTACAAAAAAAGATTTAAAATGTCTGAAATTAAAGATTTCAAAACTATTTTAATTTTTCAAATATATTTTTATAAATTTTGAAAAATTAACTTAATTTAATAAAATTTAAAAAATTAAAAATAAAAATGTGAAAATTGTAAGGCAATTAATTGACGAAGAAACAAAAAAAGGAAAATCCTCTCTATTGCGAAAACATTTATCTGATTATAACTATAATTTTTGAAAATACAATAATTTGTTAAATTTTGTCATAATGTGACTATTCTAATCTCATTTGTTATTAAATAAATGCTCTCATAGTATAGGCTTGTTATAAAATTGCTTTGAAATATTATTAGCTTAGTAGATTCCTTTTAAAATTAGGTTATTTAAATGATAACAAAAGGAAGTTTTGTCTGATCTACAAAGCATCCAGAGATGGATTTACTAAAGATAAACTTAATAAGAAAGTTGAAGACTTGGGTGACTTTATAGCTTTCATAGTGTCTGAAAATTATTAGGTATTCGGAGTATACACTTCTAGGGGATATTTGTCCACTGATTAAAATAATCTTTTTTAATTTAGAATATAGAATTATTAAGCAAAAAAATCGATATTCCCCCTGAATAAACTATATGGATTCAGGTTTTTAGAAAAGATAATACTCCTTTTCTCTTTTTATTTCATGCTTGAATTATTTATGTAAATGATTATAGTAAACAGTGGACATATCGAATCTGTGAAATATTATACGCTCATTAACTACCAAAATTTTAATTTAATAAGTTGGGACAAATTAATAAATTGAAATTTTTTTTAAACAAAAGCAATGAAACTATAATTGTTAAATACAATTCTTGCTTTACGATTTTAAATTGATAAGGATGAACAAAGTTTTGAAGATGAGGAGGCTTTTATATTTCAACTTAACAAGAGAACTATACACAAACAAATAAGAAACAAAGAATATGCCATTTAATCATGGAATAACGACTTACTTATAGACTATTTATATAGATAAAATTTTGTTATTTTTTTTAAAAAAATATTTTTTTCTATTTGAAATCTGTTTCGACAAAATAATAACAAGAAACAAAAACTTTAGAGAGCATTACCGTTTTTTCAAGCTTGAAGTAATCTTTATAGTCCTAATTTTTAATATTCCTTGAATTTTTTCGATTAACTTTTATAATTCTTTATTTAAAAAATTTAAAGAAGATTAGTAATAGTAATATTGAATATTCAATTTACTGTAAATCGAAATGAATAGATGAAAAGAGAAGGAAAGTATTTATAGAGCGGAGGTTGGAATATCATCATATTAAAAATTAATTTGGTTGAGATCTTGAGCCAATTAAAAGTTAGTAAGAAGCTTGCAAAAAGAAAATTAAAGTACGAGACAAAATAGAGGTAAGTTTAGGAAGGGAAAATTATTTAATACGCGCAAAATTAGAAAGTTCAGAATGACGAAGCTCAGTCTGATACTTCTTGAATATTATATTTTAATACCTTTTATAGATTATAGTGTTATGAATTCTACAAGTCTTTTTATTAATTCCAGTCTATCTTTGAGTTTAAGCAATTATAGCCAAGAATTCAATTTAAAAAGAATTATATTTGTAAATAAAATTAAATTTGATAAACAGTAGGCAGAAGAACTGTTAAAATTTCAAATTAATTTATACCATTCGACGAAGCTTATGATTTTAAGAGCTTTAAATATTTATACCACATTTTTAAAAAGTTCTCGGAATAAAAGCTAATCAGGTATTAAAGAGTATTAAAACTTAGAAAGTAATTAAATTCTCACAAATTCTCACAAATATTTTTATAAATTAAGAATGAGCCAAATTAAAAAATTTGCAAAACTGTTTTTAGAAATAACTTAGCAATTCAATTTAAATAGCTGTCCCGAAAATATAATGAAATTTATGAATTAAATAAATTAATTAGTTTGCATCTTTTAAATATTGCTATATTATATTTAACTCGAAGAATAACTCAAATTGAATATTTTATGAAATAAATTTCTATTATAAAATAAATTTGCTTTAAATAAATAAGTCATTTTCTCTTTCTAGAATTATTAATCTAATTATTTGATTATAAGTCTTTAGATTCGGATATTGTGGAGATATCCACATAGTTTAAAATGCAAATGAAGGATAAAGCAGTTGGGCCACAATTGGAGGAACTTACTAGATGCTTAAAGGCATGGTTTACGATAGTTTTGAATCCCAGACCTACCTTTCAGGTGCTAAGTGGTTCAAAGTACTAGAAATTGAAATCTATAAATTCAAGTGAGATTTTTCAAAAAATTACACATTTTATATTAAATTAAAATTGAAGGCAATAGTGTTAATTAAAGTAGAAAATAAATATAATTGAGAATTCATCAGAAATATAATTGATTAATTTAATACATTAAATAGATTTATTGAATCTTAATTGAAGTTTTTTTAAAGCTAATAAATATCGAAACCAATTCAAAAAAAGTTTAAAGTTGGTTTTTTAAATTTAGAAAAATTTTTGGTAGTGAGTCATTAAAAATTCAAAGGGAAAAAATTATTCCAATGTTGAAATTAAAAAATTTAGGGAAAAAAAATATGATCATCATATTTAAGATAATAATCAAAATCCTCATTTTAATATTGATTATATTTTAAACTGTAAATTGAAGAGATATCATATGATTTTATTTTGACTAAATTACACTTTCCTATTTTTTTTTATTGTTGAATGTAGCGTAAAATTAAAAATATTTTTATTTAATTATAAATAAATATGAGATTAAGGCCGTGGTCTTATATAATTTTAATATTTCTACACCTTATCAATTCATTAGGTTTTAAGTTTAACTGATCTCATATAAATTTTATGATTAAGTTATTTTTCTTGCTTCATTTAAACTAAAATTAATCAACATAAGAATCTTGAAAAAAATATATTTAAATGAATCTTTTATATAGAATATTTATAATTTATTGCTTATAAAATTCATAAAATAAATATGCATTTATAATTTATTTATACTCTTTCATTTAAAATTATTGATAAGTAAGAAAAAATTAAATATTTTTTAAAGATAACTATTTTTTAATTTAAACTTTTAAATTATTGGTTCTTAGAAAAATAAATTAGAAAAAATTAATTTTATTTAAGTCTCTTGTATCTCTATATTTTTAAATTAATGAGAATTTTATTTTAAATTAGTATCTAAACCAAATTTAGATGAAAAAAATTATTATTTTGTCAGAGAAATTCATAAAATATAAATAAATAATTTAAATCCTTCTTAATTTATTTAAACCATCTTTTGAATGAATACTCAAAAAGTGAATTAAAATTTCATAATTTGTTAGATTCTATTTCGAAGATTCACTTAAAAAGTTGAGCTTTTAAATTAAGTATAACTTCTAAGCATAATATAATTACAATTTTGTCAACAATTTAATTCTTTTATTTTTATATCCTAAAATTCAAAAGACTTTAATGCATTAAATTTATTGGTACATGTAGTATTTTAATTTATTTCAACTAATTATAGGTAAGAACTTTAGTTAAACATATTTTAAAACAAATAGATTTTATTTTCTCAAGGTAGATCAATTTAAATATTCTTTAAATTTATTATTTATAGATAAAATATCAAATCTTAAAATTTTAGTGATGCTTATTTTCCAAATTTTAGTCATATGCGACAAATTTATCCTGCAAATTTTTATCATCCAATTGAAACAAGAATTTCATGATAGAAATTAAAAAAAAGAAAACTTTTTAATTTTTACATATAAGAATTCAATGGCGATGCTATATTGATCAGCCCTGTGTACTTTCAATCTTTAATTATTTAAAAAACTCTCTCCAATTTTAATAAAATGATATTCTAAAATCCTCTTCGATAGCTCCATTATTATTTGTATATTTATTCTAACTCACGAATATGAATCTTATTTTGAATGAGTTGGATATTAGTTTATAAATAATTTAATAGTTGATTGAGTTAATAAATTGATATCCTTTTAACTATTGATCAATATATGCTCAAATTAAATCAGATTTATATCTAAATTTCAAAAAGATTTCGATTAAAATTAATTCTAAAATTTCAATCCGAAAAAAAACTGTTTAATATTTTAAAATGAAAAATTGAATACTCAAATTATTAATATTGAATAAATAACATGAGCCAAATTATTGAAGTAACAATAAAACAAAATTAAGAATAATATTAAATTGAAAGAATATATATTTATAAATATTTATTAAATTATGATAATTTTAACAAATGATTCATTTTTAACTGTATCTCTCTTTAGATATGTTTTCATTAAATTATAATATGTAAAGAAATATAAAGTGCATACTCAGGAATAACTTTCTGAAAATGAATGTTTCAAACCTATTTGATAAATCTTAGGCTAAAAATATCAAAATCAACTTTTTTTGACTTTAGTAAAAAATAAAATGCAATTAAAAAGAAATATTGATATATTTTTTTTTATTTAACAATCTTAATTAAATTTATAACATGATAACAATTTAAAATAATATCCTAAAGTAAAAATTAGAAAATAATATGTTCTTAAATCTCAATTTTATTTCATAATAATTTTGAAAAAGAAGATAATTAACTTTTAAACATAAATTGTAGATTGCCTTGAAGATCATCATAATAATGCTTTTTACTCTAGAGAACAATGAGTCCTAATAATTTTAATTAGAAGATGGTATAGCACACTCATTTTTAACTATGACTTAAATCTTAAATAAAATCGAATCAATTGATTAAGAATGCTTCTAATGTATTTTAATAAGCCTTTAGTAATAAAATTTAGAATTTTAGTCCTGGAATTAATTCTCTAAACTGCCACTTTTTCAAGGGCTTAGACTTGGAAATTGGTTCTGGTGCTGCAGGATAAGAAGGTTAGCCGAGACTGTGAAGGAAATATGAGAAGGAATTTATAGGCTATATCTCAGAATCATGCTAGGACAATGTACAATACAGTTAAATGAGTAAACCCCATAACCTATATAAACCCCATAACCTATATAAACCCCATAACCTATATAAACCCCATAACCTATATAAACCCCATAACCTATATAAACCCCATAACCTATATACTTAGATAAATAGTGAATAGATATTAATGAT
>JAJKFJ010021460.1:0-14419 GCA_027382625.1 Tetmemena sp. SeJ-2015
CATAGTTTGAATAAGCAGCCGCGGTATGTATATATTAATTTGGGCTTAAAAAATTTCCGGAATTAAATTGTAAATTTAATTCGATTAATTCAATTTTACATTTCATTCTGATTTCTACAATAATAAATTTCCTAATTTTAAATAGATTACTATATGAAAATACAAATTTTAGAATTTATTCGATTTTATTATTATAAATTAAATATAGGAAAATGGGAGTAATCATCTCATTTCCCTTATGCTTATGAAAGAGAAAAAATTATTTATTTTATGCTCATTTTTAAGTTAAAAAAGAAAACATTAAATAAAAATAAAGTTTCATATTCAAGAATTTTTTAATAAATTCTTGAGAAAGTTTTTATTGACAATTTCTTGAAGATTAAAAATAATTTATAAATGATTTGCAGCCAGGTATTGATTTAAAATTAACACATTATTATTGCTGGTAGGAATAAATCTAAGAATATATTAATTTAATTTTAAAGGTGCTTTAAAAATTCGCAATCAAATAAAAGTTATAAATTTAAAAAAAATATATCCTATTTTTTTATCACAAACATCATTTAATTTGTTATCTTTTTATGATTACTTTTACTATTGTGAATTAAAAAAATTATAAATATCATATTTAAAGAATGACCATATGATTTTTCCTTTAGAAGCTTAATCTTGTTTTCAATTTCTGCTTTTTGAAAATGTTTTGCCATTTCATCTTTGATGTGAATCAGATCAGGAAATCAAAAATATAATTTAAAATATCGCTAGTTTTAAATAAAACTAAATATTATAAACTCAAATTAAAAAAAAAATATTTTAAGAGTTTTAAACTACTTTTTTTATGATTAAAAAGAAAATTTATTTTTAAAAAAATTAATCCTATTATTTTGAGTTCTAAAGTCTAAAATAACTATAAGGATATTTTCTTATGAATATAAAATATCTTAATATTTCCAGTAAATATTATTTCTATATTTTGTATAATTAAAATATGTCCTGCCATCAAGTAACTCATGCTATAAATTATTGCTATTTACAATTGAAAGAGTAAGCTTTATTTTTATCTTTGAAAAATTTTAGATATAAAATAAGCCAGTTTTATTCAAAATTTATCTGGACTTGTTTGGACCTAGTACTATAAATAAAAATGATAAGTTTGTATAATATAGTGCACAATGTTTTAATTTAGAGATTTAGCTTAGAAATAAATAATTGATAATTAGAAAAGAAAAGACAATATTCATGCATATTGCTTTCAAGGAATTTCAAAAGTATGAAATATTCGAGAGTTTCTTTAAGTCGGCTCAAAAATCGCAAAAGTTTTCTCATATTTGCATAGATTCATAAAGCTGAACTAATCAGTGCAGTTTGTAGAAACCTAAATTAATAGAATGAGAGGAAGAGAAAAATGTAAACTAGAGAAAACCATTAAGGCTATATCTTTCTTTTTTACATGTTTTTCTTTAATTTATTAATTTTATGTTTTTTCATAGTATTGTTGATTATATGAGTCAAAATCAGAACTTACAAGTTGGAAAGCACTCGTTCTATGCATAATTATTGCTTTAAATATGAGATAACTGAACAAGCTAAAGGAAATAAAGTGGCAGAGTTTCCCATTATCGTTTAAATAATTATCTTTTAAATGGAAATGATTTTATTTTGCAATTATTTTATATTAAATTCTCAACTATACTATATTTATTCTGGGGAAAAAATACATTCATACTATTCTTTCTGTTTTAGAATTATAATTTAAAATATTCTATACTTTGGATTAAATCTATTGTAAGAGAAAATAATTTATTTTATAAAATTAAAATGGCGTTAATCCAATTAATTTCTAATATTTGATTAAATCCTTTGAGCTATTCTAAAAGAAAATCAGCGCTAATTACTTTTGCAGCTTACATAAATTAAAATTATTAAGCTCTCTATCTTGTTGAGGAATAATCTGGTACCTTAAAAGAATCATTTTAGCAAGATATCTTATATGATCGAATTAAAATGAATTATTTCAAACTCTTAAAAATAATTAATTAAATGATTATTATTTTAAATCTTGCAGGCTTATACCTTCACAAGTCATAGTGCAGAATAATGGCGCGTTTTTTTTTAAAAAAAAGAAAAACCTTACATCTCACTCCTTGTTTTCCATCAAGACCATTCCACCTTGTGGTCCTTCTCAAGATCCAACTTGTGGATAAATTTTCTCGCACTCTTTACGACATAATTCAGGGACTCTCAATAAAAAAGGTTACAATATTCACCAACGGATTACTAGAATACCTCTTAGGATAAAGGAAACATGGCAGAGGCACTGCTTAATGGCCTCCTGATCTCCTTACCCAAAGTCTATTTTAGTGCCAAGTAACTGGTCCAAGATTATAACTCTCTAATTTAATAATTCCCAAATAATTTTAAAGCAAAAAATTATAAATAATTGGTGAGGATCTTCTCCTAATCATAACTCCTTTATTAAATATAAATTAGATATCATTGAATCTAAATAATGAATTTGTTTTAAGAATATAATATTTAATTAAAATTTCAATTAACATTTAATAACAATGATTTCCCAATTTTAAGAAAATAGATGGTATTTAGGATAATTTAAAAAAAGAAAACCTTGTTTTTAATAAATTTTGCTTATGAAGTAGTTTCTTTAAGACAACAATTTTTTGCGATTATTATATCTTAAAATTTAAGTCTATTCTGTCAGTAAGATACAAAAGAACATTTTTAAATAAAAAATAACAATTTATTTTAAGCGTTAATTTTTTAATGAATAATCTTAAAAGATGAATTAAATATTTACTTTTCTGGTCGATTTCAAATAATCATAAAATAGATTAAAAATATATTTTAAAACGGATATAATGAAAAAAGTCTCTAAATGATGGCTTAAAATTTTGAATTTTTGGTAATTTAATAAAGTGAGGCTAAGGCCTAATTATAGGATCTGAGGGAGGCGTTTCCTCGACAGTAAAATTTTATAGTGAATAAAGGTAAGAAAAAAATATGTGAAAAGGATAATTTTTGCTCCTAAATCTGATTCTTCTAGTTATAGAGACCTGTTCGAACATCTAAGGCTTCAAATTTTAATCCTAATTTAGCTACTTAGAGGTCAGCTGCACCTAAATAAAATCTATATTTTAAGCTATTTTTTCGCTATTGTAAAATAAACCTAAAGTGTAATTTTGAAAAATTACTACATTTAAGTATAATGAACATTTATTTCATGTTTAGGGGACTAATGCTGCATCTTTTCAGCCATTCTTCTTTAGGCTTATAGCTGAAGCATGCAATGTATTAAAAAAATGTTGTAATTTTTCAAAATTTACTTTAAGTTTATTTAACATTAGCGAGAAAAAAATAGCATAAAATATAGATTTTATTCAAATGCAGCTGACCTTTAACTGACTGAATTAAATTAAATTAGAAGATCTAAACCTCAAGATTGTATGAAAGAAATAGAGTAATATCAAAATTTAGCCCCAACAATGGGTTTTCATTGTAAAATATTAGTGCATATTTATTTTTACAGGAATACTGTATTCATATTTGCTTACTATGAGATGATTTTTAAGGAATATTATACTAGAGAATTTAATAAAGAATCGCGAGTTTTAGGAAACTGATCTTGAGTGGTTAAACTTTAAAAAATTTAAATTTAAATTAAAAAACATTTTAATTTTTTAAAGTTTTTTAAATTTTTAAAAGGAGGGAGGGTTTAAGACAAAGGGGAAGACCCCTTGTTTTTCCCAACTTTTTGTTTTTGCTGATATTTGAATACTAGTTGAACGAGTTGGGGATAGATTGTTTTAAGAAGTCATAATTACTGAAAGTTAATTTTTTGTTTACTATCTCAAATGGCTCTGAAATCGTCAAAAGTGTTCAGAAGTATCGCTATTCTTTAATGCTTCTTACTTTGCCTAAACTGACTTGTGTTAGTTGGTTGAGTTTGTCCTTGTCCTGAATCTTAGCCTTGATGTATTCGATGGTGTCTGAGTGCTCTCTTGTAAGAGTGGTTTGAGTTGCTATTATTGTTATTCTTAGAGATGTTGAGTTCCACATTTAAATTAAGAGATCAGTAGGGAATTTATCTGAGAGTGGTTACCCACTGCTTATGAAATATCCTAAAAAACTTTAATAAAGTCGCAACTTAAATAGCATGGTAATACGGTTTCTTAATCAGTACGATAAGTACTGGTTTTTAAAAATGATAATTAATTTTACATTCCTAATATTTTACTTTACTTTAAATTATAAGATATGTTAAATTAAAACTTAATATATAAAAGGGCAGACTACAACCACTCAGACATCTTATATTTCTAGGAATTGTGATTATCTATTTTTTGTTTGAGTGCCCTATCATTTTAGAGTTTTTGTTTATTGCTACCTTTAGTCATTATAAAGAGATTAACCATTAAATAAAGACCAATTTTTTTATCAATCATGACACAAGGAATAAGGCATTAAACTTATTGATTCTTTTTTCTATTTTTTATTTTCATAAAACAGAATTAATATAAATAGTCATCAACAGAAACAAATTATTAGAATGCGCCTTAAAATAATATCCTTGCAATTTTTTAGCACAGAGAGATATTCTTGGATTTCTGACAACTCAAATGAGAAAAAGTTATATTGAGAGAATCAATTTGATCGTATTACAAACAGAATTATTGAGCAATACTATGCACATAAAAAATAAGAATCTTAAATTCAAATTCGCTAAATAAAAAATGCGATTTCTAATTTTAATCATAATTTAAATATTAATTTTTTGGTTTGAATTTCCTCAATTTTGATATTTCTGTATTTCTGTAGTCCTTGAAATCCTAGCTCTGAATTGTAAATATGTAGAAATAATGCTTTTCCTCTAAAAATTTTAATTCCCTCTTTTTTTGAGAAAATAATTTTTTGATTTTTTGTCTCGTTTTTATTTTTTAAAAAAAAAACGAAGAATTTTAAGAAAATTTTTTAAAAATAATTATTTATATCAAATTTAAGGGATGCAAAGATCCCATAATTTTTTTTAATTTTTGTTTTACGAAATGTAAAATTTTTAAACGAATTGGGAAAAGCAATAAATCTTCTTGAAGAAATTTTAAAAAAGAATTTGAAATAGATTAATTAGTATGCCGTTAATTTATAGAAATATTAATAAGTATATTTTATATATTTAAAATTGATATTACCTTCTAAAGGTGGGAGCTCATGAAAACATCGTCATCACTAATCAGACCACTTTAAGAGCTTGACCTCAGCGGTAAAAAAAGCAGAGAGCCCAATACTCTAGAGTTTCTCCTTGGGACTGTTCGCTCCCAATCAATCTTTGCCGCGGTAAGTGAAGGTAGACTAATCTTTGGGGAAGGGAAAGTTTGAGCAGAGGTGGAGAATTCCTCTCGCCTCAGAGCGAGTGGTGGCATTTCGACTTTGCCTTGACGAGGACAGATGCCGCGAGCCTGACTTAGTTCACGAGACTTCAAATTAGCCGAGATGAGAGTTGACTCTGTTGATCTCAAAGTAGCTGCTTCTTCATGTTGATGCTAATCATTATACAGATTCAGGCCACCTTTAGAAGGTAATAGCAATTAGATTTCATTCTCCTAATATTATTCTTAAACTTAATATATTTGAAAATAGTTATAAATTAATTGAAAAATTTTAGTAGCTGTTGAAGAATATTAAATTTGGATAAATTATAATGCATTAGATAGATTATTAATTAAAAAAAGTCTCTATCTTTAATGGTGATTGATAAACTCTCAGAAAGCTAAATAATTTTATATATTAAAATGCATGATAAATTACTTCCTTTTTTGAAATGAGTTTTTCTGAGATTAACTAAAAAAGGTGTAAACTTTATTTTTGCTATTTATCAAGGTATAGACTGGAAAATTATCAATGAATTAACTCAAAAAATATACATTTTTATTATTTTAACAATAATTAATTTTAATTTTTAACTTGTTTGGAGGTTTTGAGCTAATTATGAATTAGATTACTTTTCCTATTACTTATTAAATATTATTTTAATTTTAATAAGAAATATTTTTTAAATTTTGAGAAAACAAATTAAAAAATATTTATAATTTTACAATTCTTTTTTTTAATCTAAGTTATTTCTCTTCTACGCGCTCTTGTTGAATTTTATGACAATTTTGAAATTATTATAAAGTATTGAGAAATTTTAAAATTGAATATATTTTATGGTGGTAACAATATTCTTTAACTAATTATATCTCTTCATCAAGCTCATTAAACCATTTATTATAGGTTGAATACGAATAGTGAATCATCAGTCATAGAAGCTTAAATTAACGCTTAAGGATTAGCTTTCACTTAGTATAGGTTTAGAATTAGTAGATACCAATTCTTTGTCTCTTTTATTGTTTGATTATTTATTTAATAGCTGGTTGTTACCAATCTGATAGCTGTTATTCCGAGTGACCATACATCAGCTGCGAAGTCGTGTTCAGTTTGCTCCAGCACTTCAGGAGCTATCCAGCATGGGGATCAGGTCTTTCTCCCCTTTCTCTTCCTTTATGATGCTTTTAGTTCGAAGTCAGATATAAACACATTTCCATATATATCTAGTAAGATGCTACCAAATTTTAATGCCTCTATGGATTAATCGATTTCCGTGGAAGTGATGCAATCCAAGTATAGTCTCTCACAAAATTTTTTCAAAAACTCTCATATCTTTTAATCCCATTGGGTAGTTGCATTTCAATATATCACTACATTATCCTGCACTTCAAATGAGCAAAACGAGCCATAGCTCTGATCCCTCAATGAAAGGCACATAGTATCTCTTAACATTTTATTGGAGATACGTGCTCATAATGCTAATCTCCTTTCTGATTTTGTCTATGCTGTTATCTAAGAATTGCTCCATGTCAATTATGTTAATTTTGACGTTCCTATTTTAGAACTCAGGCTTGAATACTTCTATCTTCCAAACTAAACTGAGTGATTTCTTACCGAAGGGAATAACGATCTTGTAAAAAGTTGGATTGGCTTGTCAATCTATAGGACTCTTAACACTCTTTACCATGTTTATTATAGCTTCTAATAATAATTCAAAACCTATACTAAGTGAAAGCTAATCCTTAAGCGTTAATTTAAGCTTTTATGAATTATTATTCACTATTCGTATTCAACCTATATTAAATAAAAATATTTCTTCAAGAATGAACACGCACTCCTAAAGTGCGGAATTTTTTGCGTTTAATCCCCATAATCAATATCACCTTAAAACTCAAAACGAAAGTTTTTATATAAGCTTTATCATTGATTTTATCTAAAAATCTAAAATTAGAACTGAATTTTTTTAAAACAATTGGATTTATTGTCCTTCTGTAATTGGTTAATTTGTTTTGGCCACACTATTTTTGAGTTTAGCCCTTTCAGCTATGAAAGTAAAAGTATGATTGGTTAAATTAATTAAATCTATCTTGTTAAGCTATAAAGTCTTGTTGCACTAGCTCAAATTTACAAGTATGTAGATAAAATATAAAATTATATTTTAATGCCAATTAAAATATCCTTTTCTTTTCTTAAAATTAAAATCTTAATATTTCAATGCGAATATATTTATTATTTTGAGTTTTATCAAAATAATATAGTTTTTAATAATTTAGTTTTTTAATTCTTTGATATAATTGATCTTAAAACCTGTTTTATTTAATGATAATTTATTACTCGAGTGAATCTATTTCCAGTAAGAGTTCTTAAAACATTATACATGATAAGTAATTAAAATCTATGTTTGATAAATAAAGTATTGAAGGAGTTGGAATAAATTGCATTGTGATTTTCTAAATCTAACCTCGATCTGCTGTTTATTCAATAAAAGACATAAATTAAAATGAGATTTCTTTAAATAATTTAATTATCTAACATTTCAATATCATGTGATATTTAAAGGCAAACAACTCATTCAATTTAATTTTATAAATTTATTTTAAAATCGATTTAGTTTTTAATTATATTATACTTTAAACTTTTGCCTATAATTATGTTTATTTATAGTTAAAACAAGTGTGGATTAGTAAAATTTTCATCTTAAAACAGGAAAAGCAAAATATAAATTCTACAATCATTTGAAAAAGAGCATTTTTTATAAATTAAATGTTTAAAAAATTACAGCTAATAAACTCATAAATTAATTGAAACGCTATTTAAAACAAACATATCGTAATATTTTTATTAGTATATCAATCATAAATATGTTTTTAAAAATAGTTTTTTAAATTTCATTAGAAGTTTAATCTAATGAAAGGACTTATGATTTTTTGATAATAAATATTCAATGAGATATTTATTTACAAAATTACCCAGGAAAGTTTATAATTGTTTCTTATTTTTAATTTTAAAATTTTAACAAAAATAACTGAATTTTCTTAAACAGACAGTATACACCTCATAAGTTGGAAAAGTAAAAATTTATTTTTGTCGAGAGTGAAAATTATAAATCTTTTAGCCTATTTTAGTAGAATATTTTTTATATAAAAAATTAAAAAAGACTTCCATTTTAAATAAGATTTTGATTTTATATATAATGAGCAGATTATTTGCTTTCTTTTACTTGATTTCTAAATTTTGATTGATTAAATATATAAAATATTATTTATTAAATAAGCAATTCCTTTTTATCCTAGCTGTCAAACCGATTTTAAAAAATAATATAGGGAAGATACGAATGGATGATCGAGGGTAAGAACAATGAAGTAAGGAGTGTGAAGAGCTTCTACAAGCTTCTATTTGACTGCAGGATAGAGAAGCAAGAAGAAGGCGACTGTTATCGCAAGCTTAAGAAAGATATTAGTAATGATTTTAATGCTTAATTAATTATGCATAAAATGGTCGTCAACCTCCTTTTATCTCTCATTCTTCTTGACAGAAGGAGGTTGACGACCATTTTATGCATAATTAATTAAGCATTAAAATCATTACTAATATCTTTCTTAAGCTTGCGATAACAGTCGCCTTCTTCTTGCTTCTCTATCCTGCAGTCAAATAGAAGCTTGTAGAAGCTCTTCACACTCCTTACTTCATTGTTCTTACCCTCGATCATCCATTCGTATCTTCCCTATAGTATAATTCTATACTTCTTAATTTAATTTGTGATTTTTATTGTCCTAAAAAGATAAAAAAATATATAATTTAAAGGCATCAAAATAATTATAATTTATTTTAATAAAAGTCTATCTTTTAGAAAAATTTTATCACCTTTAAAGTTGAGATTTAATGTTTTTCCATTTAAATTAAAATCAATAAAAAAAAATATTCTAATATACTTAAAAACACTGAATATAATTCTTTAAAGCTAACTACATATGTATAATAGAAGAATAAATATAATAGTTGATTAAAATAATTTTGTTGAAAACTTAGATAATTTAATTCTATATTTTCCATGATTTGGATAGAAAAAATCTCTATTTAGTTACTGACAGTGGATTTGCTATCTCATTAAAAAAATATTCATTATAAACTTACCAATTAGATTTTATTTCAATTCCGTTAACTTTATTTATCTATATTAATTAAAACGATCCTAATATTCAATAAGCATCCCAACCATTGAGGCTATATAGATAAAGAAATCCTTTTTACCGACTGTGCTCATGAGTTTATTTATATTTTTTAATTAAAGTTGTATTGTAAATCATTTTTTAATTTTATATTTATTAGCATTGAAATATCATCTTTATCAATAGCTAAACAGATTTGAATAATTTTTAAAAAAATAAATCTAATTTATTTAAATTTTTTTAAATAAATTAAATTATAAAAATAAAATGTAAACTGTCTTTTTTTTTTGAAAAATCTTAACATATTTTTGAGTAAGGTAGCATGCTAAAAATAAATTAAATAAAATTTGGAAATAATGGAGATGCTCACTAAATTTATGCATTTTGATAGTAATTCCGTAGTTTTTCAAAAACTGTAATAGTGCCTTCAAATGTCCTAGTTTAATTAATATATTTATAATTTATTAGATTAATTTAACATATAAATGGAGTAAGCCAGATGTATCTTAAGTGTTAAAAATAAGTTGAAATTTCCTTTTTTTATTTAGGGTTGGCGAGCTCAAAGTCTTTTATATGCAAAATTATTTTTGCGGATGAAGTAGTATAATTTTAATTAATATTATAAATCTCAACCGAAAGTGAAAAGAAGCAAAAGTGACTTAATTAATCATTAAGTTAAGCATAAATTATTTCCCTAAATATTCACTCTACCTTATCTCGCACGTAACTTTGTCTTTTCCTCTATCACTTCCTGCAACTACTGAATATTACATCTTCTATATAGATAGGTAAACAATTCGAATATAATTCGAATTGTAATATTAAAACGGCAAATGGGAATTCATAAAATTCAAAGGAATCATTAAGTAAATGTTTATTATTTTCTCTACATTTAAAAGTTATATATCAAACTATGTAAATTATATATATTTTTTTAATTTAAAAATCCCAATAATTTATATATATTTTAAAATAAAGTATGATAAAATCTAATTTAAAATACATATATAAGCTAGATGTCAAACAAAGTTTTTGATAAATGCACCATTTTTAAAAATAAAATAAGTAAAAAAAATTCATTTAAAAATATTTTCTTATTTATTAAATATAATTATTCTGACTATCAAGGGTTAAGTCAAAAGTTTAAAAAAAAAAGTTATTTCTTGTTCACAATTATTTGAAAAAGCATATTTGTAGATATTTTCAGTTGATGGGTTGATACCTATTCTAGTTCAGATTTAAATGAATACCCAAAATTAAATAAAAATATAAATAGGATAAAATTAGTTTATTGGCGGATTAGATTATTTTTATGCGTACCTATCTCAACTACCACACCTCCATTTCCACTAATCCGCTAATCCACTGCAGCTAAACTTAGTCATCAGGTCTATTAGGGAGTCACCGCAGTCCAACATGAACGATCTTGTTTCTGAGCGCAATCGGTATCAGGAAGCCATATGATTGATGACCAGTGCGGAGTCCACAGGGGTGAGTTATCGAACCTTGTAAGTAACTTCTTTTATTCATCCTTCACACTTTCTGCTACTCTATTCACCCTTCATTCACTCTAAAAACTGACTCAAACACACTATCACTCCGCATATGGGCACCGGCAAGGTTCGATAACTCACCCCTGTGGACTCCGCACTGGTCATCAATCATATGGCTTCCTGATACCGATTGCGCTCAGAAACAAGATCGTTCATGTTGGACTGCGGTGACTCCCTAATAGACCTGATGACTAAGTTTAGCTGCAGTGGATTAGCGGATTAGTGGAAATGGAGGTGTGGTAGTTGAGATAGGTACGCATAAAAATAATCTAATCCGCCAATAAACTAATTTTATCCTATTTATATTTTTATTTAATTTTGGGTATTCATTTAAATCTGAACTAGAATAGGTATCAACCCATCAACTGAAAATATCTACAAATATGCTTTTTCAAATAATTGTGAACAAGAAATAACTTTTTTTTTTAAACTTTTGACTTAACCCTTGATAGTTTTATTAATTATATTTCATAGTTTGCTGTGTTGTTTTATAGCTTAGTCTTAAGATAAATGAATTTAATTTAATCTATAGGAATTAATGATAGAAATTTTAAGGTAAAATAATTTAATTGTGAACTTATAAATTATAAATTTATAAAACAAAATATTGTTTTAAATTTAAAAATGATTTAAAAATTCAAAATATTAAAATTAATTTACCAGAAAGCTTCAAAATTAAATACCTATCTCCTGTGTAAAATTATCATGCAGTTAATTTTATATATTTGTAAGGAAATTTTGACTTTTCAACTTTATAACAGTAAATTTAACTAGATCTTCCAAAAAGATATCATTCATGTATATATAATTTTCTGAAGATTTAATAAATATGTATAAATAAACTATTCTCACTCATATTTGATTTTCTCACTTAATTATTCATAAATAATAAATTAATTTAAATATATTGTAATAAATTTCAAAAATGAGTTAAATTACTTTTAATTATAATAAGATTTAATTATAATGGCTTAAATAGGACGGTAGAAGATGGCTAGAGGAGTCGGGGTACACACTGGAAAATATAGAATTAATATATAATATTTAGGTTCAAATTTCAGTTTAATTAAAACGCAATTT
The DNA here is from genome assembly GCA_027382625.1 of Tetmemena sp. SeJ-2015. Classification (NCBI taxonomy): domain Eukaryota; phylum Ciliophora; class Spirotrichea; order Sporadotrichida; family Oxytrichidae; genus Tetmemena; species Tetmemena sp. SeJ-2015. The sequence goes on from JAJKFJ010021460.1 coordinate 12,182, forward strand.
GCAGATTATCTGATCTAGTGATTTGATCGATCCCTTAATCAATTTGGATAATATAAAAAAATGATCAAGAGTTCGGATATCCCAACCTAAATAAGAATCAAACAGGGAACTGAATATCAGATGGATTGAGAGAGTATGAGGAAGCGGAACCTGTGGTAGCATTTAATGTTTCGACATAGAGATGAGGTGGAATTCCTCCATCATAGAATTAGAAATAAGATAACAGTTAAAATAATCGCTTAATTGAGAAAGCAAAAAATACAAAAGGATTGAAGATTATTTTAATCTCTGTTATTTTATGATTGATGATTTTCCTTTTAGATTCCCCATGACCCACGATGTAAAACAATTCTAATTATAATTGTATTGAAAAGATAAACTAGTAAGCATCATCATCTAATAATATTGTGTGAGAGAATTCTATTTATCATTAGTATACATGTAATATTTTTTGCCCCAATGATAGTAATTATATATAAAGGTTAAAATAATTATAATAATTAAATATCCTTTTTTTATATAGTCATCAGAGTTCAAAAATAGACATTATAAATATTCTTTTTAATTAATTAATAATTTTAATTCTTTTTTCTGAGTGAAAGAATCTAAGATAAATTTCAGGTAAGGATTATTTGTAAAAATAAAATTTTAGAACTTAAAGAAAGAAAATAAGAGTAAGTTAATAATTATTAAGTTCTTTATTATTGTAGAATAAATAGATTTGATAATTAAATTAGAATATTAAACAAAAGCAAAATTACCGGCAATTAGAGTGTCTCCAAATTAATTTATGGGGGAAGGAAGTGCACAACCCCCCACTTTTTATGATAAAAATTTATGAAAAAACGTCCATTTAGGCCAAAATCTTCTATAAATGCCAGAAAAAATTACTAAATTTTAGCTTTCATATTTGCATAAGTCAAAATTTATGATTTCAAATTTTATAAAATAGCCTTAAAATTATTTCTTAGCTCTATTTTACTCATGAATCTAAAGTCTTATTATGCTTTTAAATATGATTCGCTCTTCTGTTTTTAAAAAAATTATAAAATAAAATAAGTGTTTTGATAAGATGGTAGCAGAAATAAGAATCTAAATGAAAATATAGATAAGAGCCTGCTCGGAAAGAATGTTTTCTGGCTTTAAAAGAAAATTTGGGGGTGATAATATTAAAGATTAGTGGTAAAATTATTTTTGTTTTAATAAATTAAGCCACCCCATTGGTTAATCAAGATCTTTAATAGAGAAATACAATCAAGCATTAATAAATTAATTTTAAGTTTCATCAATATATTAAACCACCATCTATATTAGAGATATTAAATATTAACCAATCAGACATCTTAATATCTCAAACTTTCTGACTTATCACTAATTAAGACTTTTAACTTGATCTTATTTCTACAACCATCTTACCAAAACACTTATTTTATTTTATTTGGTTGTTTCATCAAACATCCCGCAATATTACCTTAAATATTATTGAAAGAAGAAGCTGACAATTTTAAATATAATGGGCAAGTTACTTTTTGCAATTACATAAAATCACTGCAGCAAACTCATTGATAATCTCTATAACATACTTTAGATGATCTTACAATTATATTTACAAATTTAAAGAATAATCATTACAATTAATAGCTTAAATGAGTTATCAACTTTCCAGCTTTTTGGGGACTTATTTTAGAGCAAATAACCTCTATAGAAATAGCTTAATGAAGAGAGTTGAAATGGGAAACCCAGACGTATGCAACGTACTTGATCTATTAAATTCAATAAATAATATTAATAGATCATACCATAAAAACTGAAATTCGTAAAAATTACTCTCTTGGAAATTTTAAAAGCCAGAATCACTTCTTTTTTGACATTTTATTTGAACTTTTATTGGCATTTTTTTCATATTTGGGGGGGGTTGTGCACTTCCGTCCCCAAATTTATTATTAAATTATTTGATTTAAAAGTTTAGTCCTAAGAACTTTAAATCCTTTCAAATTATATAGGGGTGAGCTCGTGACAGAGTTATATGAGAAATAAAATAAAAGAGATTAAGGTGAGTGTGCAAATCATATCTCTCCACTGAGAAATACTGTGAAATTATAAACGAAGAAATTCATATTAATTTTTGATAAACTATGAAAAGCCAAAGAAAAGTGGGTGAATCTATGATTTAACTAACTATCTAAAGTTCCATCACTCATAGAATATTTTTTCTCTAATTATTAAATTCATTTTGCT
>JAJKFJ010021461.1:0-12593 GCA_027382625.1 Tetmemena sp. SeJ-2015
AACACCAAGATGCTTAGGCGCCTTTTTTTGGTCCCCCAAAGCCAGGCTTCACTTTAAAACTTCTGGCTTTTTTTCATTTAAAAATTTTCCTCTGGGGAAAACTTCGCCCCGGGGTTTTTAAAAAGGAAAAAGCGTAAAGCTACTCGTGGATGAGGAAGGGAAGGGGCTGGGCCGGTTTTATGAAAAAAGGGTTTCAAATTTTCAGGGGTTTTCCCAAAAAGTTTTTTTAAATTTTTTAAAAAAAAGGAACGGGCAAAGGCTCCCCTTTTTTTCTATTTTCTGAAAACTTGGAATTTTTTGTTTTTAAATTTAATAAATAAAAATTTAATAATTTTAATTTAAAAGGGAAATTTAAAAGGGGCCCCCCCAAAATTTAAATTTTGGGGGAGAAATTTTTAAAATTTTACTTTCACGGTTTTTTTTGGGGGCCCGGGAAACCTATGCCCAAATTGGGGAAAATTTAAAAAACGTTGGCACCCCCCCCAAACCTTTTACACTTTTGAGCAAAAAACCCCCCCGGTTTCTGCGAGAAATTCCAAAAAAACCTTGAAAGGGGGGAAAAAAAAATTTTCCCGGTTTTAGGCCCTTCCCGGAAAAAACCGGGGAACAATTGTTTTCCCTTTTTTGGCCCGGTTCCTTTTTAAACCCTTGGAAAAAATGATGAGTAGTTTCCCCAAATAATTTTTTCGTCCCTCCACGCCAAATTTAGGTTTAAAGGGTAGGGCATTTGGGACCCACTCCCCACTTTGATTTTATTTTTCCCATTTGGGAGCACCCAAAACCACCTTCCCCAAAGGGCCGGCTCCAAATTACCATTGCCTTTTTTTTTAAAAACACCTCCCCACCCGCCAATGGGAAACCCCCAAACCCCAAAAAAACCCCTTTTCAGGAAAAGGGGACCTTGGTCCCTAGTCCCGGGTCTTGGGGCGTCTGAATTTTTAAAAACTTTTTTAATTAAAAAAATTTTTTTGGAAATTAAAATTTAAAATATATATATCACACATCAATTTATACGCCATCCTTATCCCTCTCGGTTTTGGAACTTTGGAACATTTTCAAGGCCTAAAATTTTTAGGCCAAAAAAACCCTCCTTTTTTTGTTTTAAATGAAACGCTCTTTTTTTTTCAAAAAAAATTTTGGTTCCCAAAAGGGTTTCCAAATTTGGTTTCCAAATTAAAAAGGGTTAAATTTAAAAAGGAAAAATTTTGGGGAATTTTAAAAAAATAATCAATTTCCCCAAATCTCAGAAATTTTTTCGAAAACTAGATAAAAGAAACCTTTATTTACTATCCTATTTTTAATGTTCCAAAAATTAAAATGTGCCAATTTAATTCCAAAACCCATTTAGTTTTTTAAGGGGTGATTTTAAAAATTTAAAAATAATTCCGGGTTTTTCCCAAAAAAAATTCCACCTACAATTAAGATTGTCTCCAACTAATCCGACTACAACCACTCCGTTCACATTTCAAACTTACATTTAACTTTTGACCTAACCCTTGATTTTTAGAAAATTCCTTTTTTTTTAAAAAGGAAGGGGGGGGCCCTTTTCCCCGTCATCCACTTTTTTTAATGGGAAAAAATGAAAAATCATATCTACCTAAAAAACAGCCCAAAAAAAAACCAAATTTTTCCAAATTCAATTTCGGGCTGCCTATCCATTTATATTCTTTAATTTAGAAAATTTAGCTTGAATTTGTAAAAAAACCCTTTAAGACGAAAAATCGTGTTTAAGACAACTTGAGAGAAAGAAGAAAAAATTTTGTTTTAAAAAAACTTTTTCCCCCTTTAAAAAATTATAAAATTTAAATAAAAAATTTTAAAAATTAATTTTTAAAAAATTTTTAATATTTTTTAAAAAAAAAAAAATTTTTTGGGGGGTTTTTTTTAAAAAATTTTTCCCTTTTTTAAAAAAATTTAAAAAATTTAAAAAAAAAACCCCCCCAAAAAAACAAAAAAAAAAATTTTTTTTTTAAAAAAAAAAATTTTTTTTTTAAAAAATTTTAAAATTTTATTTAAAAATTTTTTAAAATTTTTTCCCCTTTTTTTAAATTTTTTAAAAAAAAAATTTTTTTTAAAATTTAAAAATTTCCAAAAAAATTATTTTAAATTTTAAAAAAAAAATTAGGAAAGGGGAAAAAAAATTTTTTTTTGGGGGGTTTTTTTTTTTGGGAATTTTAAATTTTTTTTTAAAAAAAAAAAAAACCCCCCCCCCCCCCCCAAAAAAAAAATTTTTAAATTTTAAATTTTTAAAAAATTATTTTTTTAAAAATTAAAAAAAAAAAAAAAGGAAAAATTAAATTTTTTTTTTTTTAAAATCACTCTAAAACAGAACAAACACTTTACATGACCAAAAAAAAACCAAAAAAAAAAAAAAAAAAAAAAAAAAAAAAAAAAAAGAAAAATATAATTTAAAAAAAGAACTTTAAAGATATATTGAGACAATTTTTTAATTTCCTTAAAATATTCGAGATTCCAGAATGAATAAAAACATAGCACGCACAAAATTTTACTAGATATGGAAACATTCATATTTTAAATAAATTAAGATTAGGTTTAAAAGAAAAAAAGTAAAACAAAAGATAAAAATGGATAAAGGACAAATTATTTTTAAATTATGGAAAAAGTTTTTTTTAATTTTTTTAAAAATTTACAAAAAAAATACTGAAACATTTTTATCGTGATATCTTGTTTGATAGGGGCAAGATTTTGAATTTTTCCTTAACCATTTTTTTAAAAATTTTTTCCCTTAACTAATTTTTCCTTGCCAAATTGCAACTCAAACACTTTAAATTTTTTTAAGATTAATTTTTTATTGTTTTTAAACGGGGGAAAGTTTGGGTTTATAATTTTTTTAAAAACCTTTAAATTTAAAATTTTTAAAAATTTAAATTTTTAAAATGATTATTTAAATTTTTTTAATTTAATTTCCTTTTTTAAATCTTTAAAAAACCTTTTTAATTTATTTTTTTTTTAGCCCCTTTTTTTTTTTTTTAAATTTTAATTTTTTCCCTTTTTTTAAAACTTTTTTCAAATTTTTTAAACAAATTTAGATTGAAAAAAAAAAGTTTAAAAAAAAAATTGACCCCAAAATTTTAATCTACAGTTAAAAAAATATTTTTTTTTTTAATTAAAGAAAATTTAAAAAATTTTTAAATTTGGAATTTTAACCCATCTAACTTGCTCTATATAGAATCTGGGGAGCTTTTAACTTCTGTTTTTTTTTCTTGAATAATTCTTGGTTCAAAACTTGAAGTATTATTTAATCTTTTTAGCCTCATCTTCTCGTAATGGCAGTAAAAATATAAGCAATCTAACAGTCAAAAATAGAGCTACTTATATCACATTTAACATTTACAACTCATCATAAAATATTTTAATTTAATTACAATTTTATTTAATTTTTGCCATTGTTTAAAAAATTATTTTTTGAATGATTAGGGATACTGTTGTAGTAAAATAATTATTGATAAAATACTCAAATTATTTTTTTAATTTAAAATATATAGAGCTCAATATCATTTAAAATTAAAGAAAAAATTAATATGCTAAACATAAAGCAACAATGTATACAAAAGATGAAGATTGGTAGTAGAATTTTTTGTTTTAACTAATGAAATATTATATTTGAGAAAATTTTGTTTTTATATTAAATAAATAAGTTTTTTAAATAAAAAAAATAACAAGGAAAATTATATGCTCTTTTGAAGATGCCTCATAAAATCCTGTTATTTTTAAATTAATATTTTAAATAAAATTGATGTTGGGTAATCTTATTATGTATTACAAAATGATGGCATTAATAATAAAATTTGATACTAATTATTCATTTGGTATGATATAAATGAAGAATTTAATCTTATTCCATATTTTCACTTGCAGTCTTTAAATTCGAGGACTTTTCTATATCTAATTTACGTTAATTTTTTAATTTTAATATTCTTTTTAAAAAATTATATTCAATATTTTTAATTCTATATATCATAAGATGAATAAATATATGAATTATAGTAAAGTAGAAAGAAAGTACGCAAACTTCAAAACTTCTAGAGTTTTCTTTGATACTCCCGAAATCTTCGTACAGAAAAAAGTATTAATCATTACCTGGAAAAGCATTTATTAAATTCCAAATATAGTTTGAATGAGAGTAAAATAAATTTATTCTAATACTTTAGTTAAAAATATAAGATTAAGGCTCTTGCTTTTGTCATTAAAGAAATAAAATATTACATCCCCCCGCGCAAGAAAAAATATTATGTGCGATTAAGGATGGCAAATTGTTTATTTAAAATATAAATGATTAATTCCTTAGGTTCTTTAATAATATTTGTTTAAGCATTAGTAGAGGAATATTAGATAATCGAATCATTAAAATAACTAACGTTTACTTATTTTGAGGAATAGACATTGCCCAAATTAAAATAGAATTGCTCATCGATATATCAAAATGAATTTTAAGAGCTTTACCATACTAATACTTTGGTGAGAAAGAGTTAAGGCATTTTTTTCACTCTGAATCGCGCATAATATTTTTTTCTAGCGCGGGGGATGTAATCTTTCATTTCTGCAATCACAAAAACAAGAGTTTAATCTTAAATTTTTAACTCAAATTCAGAATAAATTTATCCTACTTTATTTCAATCAATATTGGAAATTATTACCTTCTTTTCTTTCAATCGTACAAAAATGGTTACTTTTTTTAATTATCTACTAAAATATGATTTTGATATTTCATATTAAAATAAATCTAGATCCAAATTTGATAAAATAACTCAACAAAGCCTCAAAGCGATTTGCTTTGGCCTAATCTTGACTAATACAATAAAAATATTCGTGTTGCAATTTATGTGATTTCAGAGGCTCCATGCAATATCTAAACTTGATAAATCTGTTTAAGAAATGAAAATTTGGAGATTGCCTCATTTAGACAGGTTACTCAAGATGTAAAATGTCTTTATTATTTTCAACATATTTAATTTTTTTAAGGCTTTTTTTTTTGAATTAATTTAAAATATTTTTTTTTTTTAGACCTTTTTTAAAACAATTTAAAAAATTTTTTTTTTAATTATTTTAAGGGGAAAATTTATAAAAAATTTAAATTTCAAACAAAAAAATTGATTAAAATTTGTAAGAAAAAGGTTCCTACCTTATATTGAACTCCTATGATATGCAAGAATAACTATACTAAAATTTTTTGAACTGCCTTACTCTAGATTAATAATCTCTTTAAATCGCTTTAGAAAGGGCCCGAAAATATAAAAATTTTAAAAAATAAGTTTTCTTTCTCGGGCAGAAAAATAAATATTAAATTAAAATAAAGTTAAGGTTTTTGTTTTGGGGTTTAAAAAAAAAAATTTTGGCTTTTTTGTTTTGAAGCAAAAAAATTTTAGCCACCCCCTCTCCCCCTGAGCGGCTAGCTAAATAATTTTTCAATATTTTAAAAAAAAAATGGCTTATGTCTTAACCGCTTCACTCATTCACATTTTTACTTAGGGCATTTCAACATAATTTTTGCTCCTGGAAGATCTTGAGATAAGGGAAACATCTATGGAAGATCTTCGCCGTACTCCTAAATGCGCTTAGTGGCAAAGGGTTTGGGATCAAAAATAATTAGGACAAACTTAGAAGTGCATGGGGAACACTGCAACTCCTAACTTCTCATCTGAAACAATTTTCAAATCAAAGTATATGCGCGCTCACTTAACATTTTTGGGTGGGGTTATTTAAATGGGTATTTCTACTATAAGGGGAAATTATTTGACAAAAGAAACGAGAAGGAGGGATTTTTGGGGGAATTTGGGAGAAATTTATTCAGAAATTAAAAAATAAAAGAGAAAAATTCACTTTTAAAAATCGAAAGTAGAAAAAAAATTTTTAGAGTGAAAAAATGAGCAAGAGAATTTTTTAATAAAAAGAAATTTTACGAGTTAAAGTTACCCATCTAGTTTCCCAGGGGGCTAGCTTACCACTCATTCAGTTTCTTCTCCTTTTCCCCCTGCTTCCAATGATCCCTCTCCTCATTTTTTGGTCTTTTTAAGAAAGACCCAAAAAGGCAGAGAGAGAGCGGAGTCATTGGCAAGCAGGAGGATAAGGAGCAGAGCAACTGTGCGCTCGTGCTAGAGCCCCCGTGGGAAATAGTGGGTCAAACTCCCTTAATCTGTAAAATTCTTTTTATTTAAAAAATGTTTTCATCAGGCGGCATTTTTTACTTATTCTCAATGAAAATATTTATTATAATCTACATTTCAGATAATTTTAACAAGAATGAGCATGTATTTACTAACTTTTATTTCTTAAATTCTCTGATATAATAAATTAATTGATAATATTTACTTATTCTCACTTTCTAATAAAAAATTATTTATTGATTTGCAAAATACATGTACTTTATAATTAACCCTTCATTTTTAAATTAATTTAATCTTACAATAAAATTATTTAACTTTGGACATGGAAGTTTGTATTGTAAAAATAATTTTAATTAAAATATTGATAATATTTTGCCTTGTACAAATTAATAATTATATGATTATCTTAAATTTGATTAAACGTTTTAGAAATATATAAATTATTTAATAAAAAATTTCGTCTCTTTTTAAAGATATTTAAATACAGCTTAGAATTTAATAATTAAATTAGATATCAAAATAAAATGGAATAAATGAGTGACAGCTGAAGTGTTTCTATTTATATAATTATTAGATCATTCAATTCAGCATAAAATTCTAAGAACTATTTATCCTTGAAACTTTTGTGTGGGGATACTCAATTCAAAGTTATAAGCAACACAAGTTTTAAAGAAGACGAAAATTAGGATGAGGAAGAAAGCGTGAGTCATATCACACTGATGAGAGGTGTTGTGAAGATGATTAAAGAAGTAGCTCATATTAATTTTTGTTTAGCTATTGAACAAGTTGCAGATCAGTGGAGGAATCTGCAATTTCAACTGACGCAAAGTTGCACCTATCCATTTATTATCTAAACAATCACTGATTTTAATTAAAAATCCTACGATATTAACAAGTATAAAATTATATTCTCTTAAAATTATTAAGTCTTTCTCATTAAATTAAGATTCTAAACTTTATACTTATTTAAAAGTCTTAATTATAAATCTTTTCAGTATTATAAATTATTTATATTTTTTTTCTTCTCTTAAGTTAGAAACTTTTTCTTTCTGCCTACCTTTTAATGAAATTCATGGCCTAAGGATTTATCATAATGAATTATAGGATGAATACGAAAAGAAAATAGATAATTTAAATAGCTTTAAATAACAGGAGATAATTAAACAATTCATTAATAATTATTTGGGGTTTCAGTCACTGGATTGAAAATGGAGCGATTCGAGGACACACAATTAGGTAAGATACGAGATGATTGGTTTTACTTATCTTCAGGACTAGGCTTCTAAAGCATTCAAGAAACCCCGAATAGTCCTTCGAGGACCTAGGGTCCTTCAATATTCATTAAGATTAGTGGAAGCTACTCGCATTTGTGTCAGATTTACTTGAAGAGCAAAGCAATTTCTTGGAAATGGATATGGGCCGATTCACACTCGAGGTCTCGCATCCGCAGAAAACAGCATCTCAAGAGATAAGTTTCTGCAAGAGGGGCTGTAAAGAAGGAAGCAAACTGGTATAGAGGGTAAGTACACTTCAAATCAGACTCTCATTTTCGTTCATTGTGAAAGTAATTCATATTTTGAGAATTCGCAAAATTGGTGAGAATTGGCGAGATTGGTGGTGCGAATTGGCGAGGTGCTCAAATCCCATTTTGATTAATTTGTGACTTATTATTTTAGGGAAGGACATGCAAGAGACAAGGTATTGGTAACTCGATCATATACAAAGCGATAATTTGGAACCTATAGTGGCGGCAGCTGACAAGCTCTTAAAGCATAAGCTGATCTAGATGTCTCTGTGCATGGCTAAGCAAAGCAACTATGGATGAAAACCCTAATTGAGACGCGCAAAGTTGTCAGCAAAGCTGGAAGAGTCTGCGCACTCATTTTCTTGTAGTGTCTAAAGTAAATCGCATATTTTCAAAATGATTGATAATGTTATCAAACCCCAATTACATTAAGGTCTAATTAATGCCAGTTATTTTAGATAAAAACCAATTCGCGATAAAGTATTCGTATTCATCCTATAATATGTCTATTCTCGTATAAGTGTCATTAGTTTAATTTTACAAAATAGAAATTTAAATTTTAAAGAAAATAAATTAGATTATTAGCAAATTAAGACCCATGGAGTAAAAAGATAGCTTTTATATATCCAACTAAAACACGCTTATAACTAGTGTGACTGGTTCCTTAAGCAAAGTGTTAACCCATGACGTCATTTAGTCAGTGAGACGCACCGCTCTCATTTAGGGACGAGAGAGAATCCCTAAGTGGACTTGTCTTCCAACACCCCCGTTGGCTCACACTCTGAGTCACTGAATCTGCCTGAATAACCACAGTGCAGCAATAAAAGCTATTGCACCGCGTTGGTCAGGCTTGGCTGATGAGAAAAATAAACACTCATGCGGTTCTTACCTAATTAGCAGCTTCATATGACTCTTAGTGTTAGGTGAACACCATTAGGCAACAGTGGTCTAGACTTGGCGCAACCCATCAATGAGCTGCTCGGACCAAGTATGCCTGCTACATACCCACATGACTTCACCGCCAGATTCCCTTGGCGAAGTTTACCACCAACATTGCTCCTGCTTAGGGTCCTACTCAATGGCAAGAGTAGATTAGTCTAGGGCCGATGGCAAATAGGATCATATAGAGTAGGACCGGTTCTCGCACAGCTTTTTGGCTCACCAAAATCCACTTACTCTTCTTTTTGAGTACTTACTCACTCACCTTGGATTACCAAACTAGTAGTCACTATCATTGATCTCGGCCCTCTCGCCAGCTCTGGCTTATGTACCAAGGGCCCCTGGTTTGGAATAGCGGACAACCTATTTAGTAACTTTCTTTTTTAATAATAAAAAAATAAATTAATACCTTTTAGTAATTTGTTTATTTAATAAATAGCTTTTCATCTAATTGTTTCAGTTCCTAAAGAATTGTGACTATAATCATGAAACAGATAAGAAATTAGCTCAACTTTAGAGGGTATATATTTTAAAATAGTTAGAAATTAATTTTAAAAAAATATAATTATCATTTAAAAAAAAAGAGCTAAAAAAATAAATTCGGTTCTTTTTAACGATTACTCCGTGGTTGCCCAATTGAAATGAAATATCGCTACAAAAAACTTAATATAAAGCAATCTTGCATAGGATAATAACTTCGGTTTCTTAACTAGACTGTAATAAGTGCTGGTTTTGAAATTGATTCTTAATTATATTCCTCAAATTTTACTTTACTTTACTTTACTTTAACGATTACTCCTTTATCTAAAGTAAAGTTAAATTAAATATAAAAAAATACCTCAGAGGTTATCTTTCCTTCAAATTAATAACAAAGTTATTAGAAAGGAGTTGAAGCAAAACAGTTTGTAAATTTAAAATTTATTCAAGATTACTAGATTAAAAGTTTATTAGTTGAAGTTCTTTTCTTTATAAATTAAATATTTAACAATTTTAAGCTCAATTTAATATAAAATAGAATAAATCACCCCATACTTATATTGTTAATCGTAGATTAAGTAAAATATGTGTTTTATATTTTAGAAATTTAACTAATTCTACTTTAAAATTTGGTAATAATTCATTCAATTTTGTCAAATTTTTAAATAAATTATAATGAGAAGAGTGAGTAATATTAACAAATGTATTTGGAATTTTCCTAAAGATTAATAAAAATATTATAAGGATTAATAAATAATAATAAAAACCTGTTAGTTTCTGCGCCTCTGAATGAAATATATTAATTTTTAAAATTTTCTCAATTCCCATTTGCTTGAAGTGATTCTACTTTTACTTATGATAATATTTTTTAGTTGGCGTGTGATTAAATCCTTATATAAGTCTTGGAGAGTTAAAATAGTTAATTTGAGAAAATAAATCAAATTTTGAGATTCCACAAAGATTCTCTTCGTTTTTTTAATTAAATAAAATATCTTAATATTTATTAATAACGATTAAAAAAAAACATTATAGTCGAATTAAAGAGCTAATTTGCAGCAAATATATAATCACCATCACAGATTCTGAGTTTGCCTGTTGTAATTTTGAATGCATTATTTTTATTTAAGAAAAAGACTTTAATCTTATAAATTGTATTGTATTTAAAAGAAAATATTGTGAAAAATAAAATTTTATCTTTAAAATAAAAACTTATATTATTCGTTCAGTCCCGATTTTAAAAACTTGTGAGTTTGTTTCTGTAAAGCCTGAAAGAAAGTGGACGAAGCTCTTTCCATCTGTGTTAAATCTTAGTTCTGTAAGAGCTTCTTAAGGGCTGAGTATTGCTATAAAAATATTTGAAAGATAATTTTATATATTTATTAATTCCCCCATTTATTGGGAACGATCTTGACAAACATTCCAGTTATAGATAGTTTTGAAGCCACTTTTCTAAAGTTCAGTAAAAAGACTAAAAACAGAAGTCAAAAATCGGGCATGATTAGATAATATTAATATTGACTATTTGAGAATATATAATCTTATTTTAAAAATATAATTTAATATGAGATATAATAAAGTTTAATTTTTATCAAAATAAAACTATAATTTTATATTTTAAAATAACAGCACTCACATCGACCCTTGCAGAATATAATTTTATTTTTTGTTTTGAATGCTAATATTGATGAAAATAGATAGAATAAGTATCTAAAAGTAAAGTTTTATGTTAAATATAAACATCTAAAGAATGCTCATTTTATTATAAGACTAAATTAATAACTAAAGAGCAAAATATGAATGTTTTTACTACCAATTATAAAAACACTTATTCAAAAGATCTCAAAACACATTAAACGACATTAATTTCATTTAAAACATTAGTAAGCTTCATTTCATTTTTATCGAATTTATATATCTTTTTCATTTAAAGAAAAAATAAATAAATTCGTTTCCAATTGTATAATTAAAGAAATTTTTTTAATATCAAATATTTGGGTTTTTTTAATTAATTAAGCGAACCCCTAATAGGGCATATAATAACTTAATATATTTAAAGTTAATTCACAGGCGTGTCTCCTTGATCAGTTGTGCCACGTCACGTGAAAGCCCACACGTGGTTTTTTTTTTTAAATATAGCTTCAAATTCTTATTGGCTATAAAATCTTTTGAAAATTAGGGTTTTGGTTTGCAATGTGATTTTAAGAAAGATTATATAAAGTCAAATAGTAGGATTATTTTACCCTAAATGTTAGTAAACGATATTCATCTTTTATAAAAGCAGCATAAGGTGATCTAAATAGGATTTTTTAACTTCCTCTATCTATATCTCTCTCTCGTTAAGAAAAGATCCAATATAATAAGCTATTATAAGTATTATGTTTCAATTTTGTTATTCTTTTACTATACGATAAAATTTCTCCATTCTATTTATTTATGATAAATCCTTAAAATTTTTTTGTAATTATCCAAATTTCTATGATTTATTAAATTATACAATAAATTCTATCATTCTAAGAGTTCTCATTAGAGGTTTTAGGTTTCTTACTCTGCCATTCTGATTCTTAAATAGATTTAAAATTTTTAAAATAAAAGAAAATTTTTTTTTAATTTAACTGTCATAGAAATTTATAAAGAACTTAATAAGATTTATTTGTCTAATTTTGAGCAAGATTTCCTCATTATATTCGAATTATAATTTGAAGTTCACATAATGGTAATTAATATTCGTTTATTTTTTGTTTATCTTAATTAGGAGTCTTGCCAAAGATTTGCAGACAAAATATTTTTTTATGAGAAAAAAATTTTAATTTCTTAAATAAAAAAATTTTTTTTTATAAAAATTAAATTCTAATCCAAATAATTTATTTAAAGTTAGTAGAGAATTTTTTAAATTTTTATAATCATAATTCTTTTAAGATTTAATTGAGTTAAGGTTCAAAATTTAGTTTTTATAAAATCAATTTTTATTCTAAAAAAAACACTAGTTTGACCTTTTAACTTAAGAAATTAAAAACCAGTTCAGTTATATTTTATAAAACTTCCTTCTTATAATTTAATTGCCCTTAATTTTAATGACTATTTATAAATGAAATAAAAATTATTTTAATTTTTTTATCCATTTTCAAATAGTAATTTTTTGTTTATAGTCTTATTTAAGGAATAAGACTATTTCTGCCTTCTCTAGTGCAAAGCTACTTAGATTTGAAGCTAGAATTTTTGGACTTTTACAATGAAAAGTACTTACTTGACGAAAATTACTGTCGCAGAAATTATTAAAAAGTGTCTTACGTTTAAAAGGCACTTATTCCTTAAATAAATTGCATTTTAATGATATTAATTACTCTTAATTCCTTTTAAAAATAGGAACTTATTTTGTATATTTTTATATTTTTTAATATAGGGTGAATATGAATACATTATCGTGGATTAATTTAAGTTAGAAATACATCGAGTCTGTCTCCTCGTTCTATGATTCATATTATATTATGCTTTAAATATAGAGCTTTTATAATTTAAATGTCTACCTC
>JAJKFJ010021462.1:0-13829 GCA_027382625.1 Tetmemena sp. SeJ-2015
GACTAGAGACTGACAGCGGCCACCCTATGACTCCCGAGGGACCTGATCGAACAGGCAACACGCTTCGAAGTCCTGGCCCCGGCATCGCCGCCCCCGAGTGACCGGCAGCTCACGCCCTCAGTCGGGGAGGGTTTGAAGGGCAGAATTCCTGCCATTGCCCTGTCAGTGAGTGGCAACGCCCCGTCCTCTTGCAGCTATCGGCTGTGGCCCCGGGTCAGTGGTCAGTACGTCTAGAGATTACCGATGATGCATTCGAGGGAGACCGTATGAGCCCCCATATTTATGAGGGGGGCAGGTGGGGGTATTAAATAGTCAAATCACTCTAATTCCTAATCTCTAATCTTCCTCTGGAAGTCTTATTTAAAAATGCTTGAGTTGTTTAATTAAGTCTGATCTCTACGAAATAAGAAACTCAGATTGAATCATCTATGAACACTAAAGTCCTTTGAGCCTCTACCTCCTACTTAACCCTTGCAGGATACATTTGCATAATACTCGAGTCTATAGCTATGATCACTACTTTATTTTAAAGATGGTCATGCTCAAACGTAAGCTTTAAGATTCTAACAGATATTATTAGGATGGGAGAGATGGAAGAGGAAGGAGCGTAATAGAATAATCAAACTATGAAGACAACAAATGCAAATATCTAAAATATGAAAAAATTCTGGGTGGAAGCCCTAAGAGAATCTCAGTCAGTGCGAAAAAAGTTTAAATATACTAATAAATGAACATGTATTTCTCAATCATCTATTTCTATCTATCCCATAATAATCAATTTCTTAAAACAGCACTTATGGTACTGAATTAGAAAGTCAGTTATTATCCTATATAAGCACTCAGTAAAGAATTTTAAGCAACTCAAGTTTTTATAAGGTATACATTTGAATCTTAAAAATTGAGCGTCATATCTCTCTTCAGAAGGGTGCTGAGGAAATGATTAAAGAAAAAAGCATATCCATTTTCTATAAGCTATCTAACAAAATGTATATTAGGGGATAAATCTGAGATTTTAACTGCCACTTAGTTACAATTCTTCATTTATTAATTTATTCAATTACCGATTTTTAATTAAATTTTTTACTTTATACTAAACTTAAAATGTGTCTAAAAAATAAATTTTCATTGAGAGTTATAAATAATTAAATAAACCTTATTACATATTTTCAATATAGAAGAATATAAATATCATCTAAATTTTTTGATTTATCGAATTCTCATATTTAAAGATTTAATTTTATCAGTTGAAGGAAATAAAAATATAAGCCTCAAAAGAAATATTTTTTATATATTTTTAAAATAATTTAATAAAAATTACTACCTAAATTATTATTTTTAAAAAGATATTCAAATAATGGGATGGCTTATAATTAAATTCACTTCATTTTAAATTAGTTTCTCTACTTAAAACTAAAATAGTATTCATAATTATGTAAAAAAATAAATATTTTTTGTTCTTAACTATAATAAAATATAAATCTAAGATTATAGCCCTTTCTTTTACTTTAATACTTTTACAAATTAAATATTTATAAAATCTTGAAAATTAATTAAAAGTCAGAAATAATTTTAATCTTATCTGGAATAAATTAGATCTTTTGCTCGGTCTTCTTAAAATTATGAATTTAAATAATATCTAAATAAATTAAAATGATTTATTAAATATAATTCATCCCAACTGTTAAGTAGATTTTCTAAATATAAAAATAATTAAAATTTTATGGTGATTTTAATTAGATTACTTTTGCATATTTAAAAATAAATCAAAACTCCTTATTGATTCTATAATTATTATAAATAAAGAAGATCATTCTAGAATTATCAAACAATCATAAAAAAGATAGGATTAATAAATTTTAAACTTTGGTAAGAAACTATTAATTTAAAAGAGCATACCTTCATCCCCTTTAAAAAATTATTTTAAAGAGCATAAAATTATTTACTCTTTTTATCTTATAAAAATGAGAATATCCGATTTAAATCTATAAAAATAAGCTTTTATTTAAAATTTAAAAAGAGTTTTAGAAAGGCAATTAAAAATTCTGAGATGAAAGAAAATGAAACATAAACCATCAACTTTAGTAAAAAGAGATCAGCTTAATGAAACGAATTTCATTAACAATTTATTCTGAAATTAAGACTATCTAAATATTTTCTTATTTCGTCAGTGCTTATACTCTTATTTTTGTAATTCAAGAATTATGTGTAATTAAGGGGAGTAGCCCACTGGGCATAAATAAAACTATTATAGCAGGTGTAACCGCTCCCAATAAACACGTGTCAGCCCATCAAGCGCCGCTCTCATTTGTGGAACGAAAGAGGCCTTGGTCTAAAATACTCATCCAGGCGCTAACTTTCTCAACATCAAGTCTTATGTCTATTTTTTTTTAATTTCTTATAAATATAACTCTCGATCTTGCACTCAAAACAACATATACTAAACAAACCTATAGATCCTAAGATTTTATTCTGAGAAACTGCATTAAGACAAAATATGATGGATTAAAATATCAATTTTAAAGGATAAAATATTTCAAGAACCTTTTATTTAAATAGAAAAGAGAATAATTTAAAATAAAATATTTTATTAGAGCTTCTTAGGATCGAATTTGGACTCTGTGAATGCTTTAATTCCTTTTAAACTATAAGATTTATATTAAAGAGTAAAAATAAACCTAAAAACTTGGCATTACTTAATAAAGATTTAATGCCAAGGAAAGGCCCCTATTAAACTTCCTCTTTAAAATATATTTAAATTAAAATTTGACTGAAGGTGAATATGGAAATGATAATTTATTTACTTTATTCATATTAGTCAGAGTTAAAATAACTTGCTCAATATTAAATATTAATTAGAGAAATACTTACCGAATGAGAAAAAATGTGATCATTTAAATAAGTTATTTCCAATTATTCAATATAAAAGAATTAAGTTTTATATAAAAAATTTTTAATTTTTTTTTGTTTAATTTATTTAAATAATTGAAAAAAATTTTAAAGTGTTTTAAAAATCTTTTAATGGGTTTTGTGGGTGAAGAAAAAAAAAATTTTATTAAAAATTTTTGTTTTTTTTAAATGATATTTAAAATTAATTTTTCCGAAAAAAAATTATTTAAAAAAATAGTAGAAATTTTTAAAAATTGTATTTTAAAATAAAAAATTTTGAGGTTTTTTTTCAAATTTTAAAAATTTAAAAAAGGAAAAAAATTTAAATAAAAAATAGTATTTATACTGTTCCCTAAAAAAGTCAAATTTTTTTTTTTTAAAAAAAAATAATTCTTTGGCAAATCTTCTCTAATAATTTATTTGAATTTTCTTTTTCTTAATTTCAATCATTTTTTTGAAATATTTTTTTTAAAATGATTTTAAATTTTTATTTAACTCATAAAATCAAAGCATATAGTTTTAAAATTAAAATATTTGGATAATTTTGCTCTAAAATATAAATAAATTATCCCCCAAAAAAATATAACTTAAAAAATTTTAAAAGGATTTATTCTATATCTTCAAAATTTTAGCTAGTTAATATATAACCTTTTATTTTAGTTTTATTGAGGAGAGGAGACTCTTTGACAGAGATTTTTCGAATTTTGAATTAATTAGATAGAGAATAACTTCTAAAATAAATAGATTACATTCTTTTGAATTTTTTGGTGAGTG
This sequence comes from Tetmemena sp. SeJ-2015, assembly GCA_027382625.1. Lineage (NCBI taxonomy): Eukaryota > Ciliophora > Spirotrichea > Sporadotrichida > Oxytrichidae > Tetmemena > Tetmemena sp. SeJ-2015. The sequence goes on from JAJKFJ010021462.1 coordinate 3,661, forward strand.
CCAATAATTGTATTCAAACATCTCAAATGAATAATTTATTCATATATTTGGAGATTATTTGTAATTCTTTTTTTAATTAAAATTAAAAAAATTATTTAAAATTTTCCGTTTTAAAAAAAATTAAGCCCCGATAAAAATGTTGAAAAAACACCCCTTCTAAACTTTCCCCCAGGAGTATTTAAATGGGGCAACTCCCAAATTTAATACCAAAGAACCCCAAAATTTTTTAGCTTTTATTACCCCATCAGCATCACTCTAAATCATTACATCTGATTGGACAACACTAAGCCTAAAAAACCTCTGTAAAGATATTTAAAAAGAGAGGTTTTAAAATATGACCAAGGCCTCCGGCCAATTTGGGGACTCCACAGTGTTAGGTGTAACCTTAAAGTTGCATGATAAGAAAAAATGATAAGGGGCAAGCCCTAATAAGATATCCTCTCACAAGTGATCAGCTAGGTTATGCAGCACGATAGTCTTACATCTGAATCGCTCACCCTTAACGATTTTAACAAAAAAATTACTCCTTTTGAGCCATCAATCCGAAGAAGGAGGTTTTAATCATGGGCAAGAGAGAGCGACTTTGGAGCTACAACTGTTATCAAACGGCTTTGGGGCACACCATAATCCACGCACCACTCTATTACATATTCAAATACAATTACCCATGGTTTACTAAACTAGATCGCTTCTTGTGGATAAACGCAATTTGACAGAGATATTAAGTATTGGTTAGCTGATATCTTTGCTCCTCCCCAGTAGCCCTTGGTGCCAGTTTTATTAATTTTAACTTTCAAATTTTAATACAAAAATTTAAATTGCATAAATTATTTTAAAAAATTTTACATAATAATGCGACAAAAATCTACACATCTTGAGATTTTGATGGGTATATATTAAATATTGAGCGATATTTTTTATTAAGAAGATATCATTTGAAATGCATTTGTTATAACTTGCCTATATTGAAATTAGATTTAGAAGGTGCTGTAAATCTTATATAAATTATGAATAAATATATCAGTAGTAAATATCACTTTAAGTATTGTCATTGGTTAACACGTAGCATGAGGTCACACTAGTTATGAGCGTTTTTTAGTGGGTGATATAAAAGCCTATTAAATATATACTCTTGCGGGGTCTTAATTCTGCTAATAATCTAATAAAACTTTAAGAATTATTAGTGCTTGCTTAGCTTATTTATGCAATATAGTATTTTAACTTTGATAGAAACAAAAAGGATTCTTATATCAGATCTTTATTTTAAATGAATTAATAATAAATAATTATAAAATAAGAAAATAAGGAATTAATTAATATTTTATTTTGTATGTTATTAAATTTAATAATTACTTTCAATTAATTTTAATAAAAAACTTTTTAAAAAAATTAAATAAAATTAAAGAAAAAAGAATAAAAGGGATATTTTAAAGGAAAATTTTTAAATTTAAAAAATTAAATTTATAAATTTGAAAAAATTTTTTTTAAAAAGTAAATTTTTTTTTGTTAATGCAAAATTAGTATTTTTGAAAAATTTGTTTTGGTAAATGTAAATTTAAAAAATATTAAATTTTTTAAATTTTAAATTTAAATAAAATTATTTTAGGAAAAAATTTTTTTTTAAAAAATTTTTTCATTTAAAATTTAATAAATTTCCTTTTGAAATCCTTAAAAATTTGAAAAAATTTTTTAAAAAATCAGCCAAAAAAAACTTTGTTTTTTCTCTGAAATTATTTTGTTGTGGATAAAAAAAATTGGATTTATTGAAGCGTATGTTTTCAATTTATTTATTTTTATTTTTCATCTTGTTAATTTTTTATTTTAATGATTTAAATTAGGATACAAGTTTTACGAAGATTATATAATTTACAATACAATTTAAAGCATCCTATTATATTTTATAAAAAAAAATAAATTCAAGATATTCCTGAGTCATTTCTATAACAACTTTTCAATCAGTCATATTTTTAAAAATATTTTACCATATGAAATTAATAGAAATATTTGATAGATTTTTTAATATTAAAAATTTCTGGTTTAATCAGAATATTTTACATAATTTTTAAAATGAGTTTTATTGCCTTCAACCAAAAAAAGGAAATTTTTAAATTTAAAAACAAAAAAGTTTAAAAAAAAATTTTTAAAAAAATTATTGGGGCTTTTGAAAATTTTACTGGTTAAATTCTTTAAAATTGAGCAATTTATTAAATATTGGAATCACTTTAAAAAATAGGTGTAGTTTTAAAAAATAAAACAATCTTTCTGGAATTCTTAATTTTATAAAGATTTATTTTTTCTTTTTCCTTCTATCAAGTTAGAATATTAAATTTTCATAATAATAAGATTTCTGCTCGAATTTAGAAATTAGAAAAATATTCATTGATTGCTCTCTGAATTAGTTGAAAGAGTTTTAATTAATCTCTTAATTATAATTAATTTTCAATTTTCAATATCAAATTTTAAGTATGAATGTCACAATGAATATTAAGTCTCTATTTTAACTTTCTGTACATTAAAATATAATAAAAATGAATATAAGATATATTCACTCAAGAAGGTAAAATTTAATTTTTAATATTTAATAATACTCTAAACTTGATAGCCATTACTACTGTACAATAATTGATTAATTGAAATAATTTATAATAATCAAATCTGAAAAGGGTTATCAAATTATTATCATTTTTAATAAATTAAATGTTTAGGGAATAAGCTCTATGACACAAAGGATAAAAGTAAGTAAGCAAATAATTATATACAATTAAATAGATGACTAACATCTCTAATAGTCAGTGGCTATGAAAATAATAAATATAAAAGTTGCAGTGAATTTGAAGCTCTCTAGAATTCTCCCTTAAAACGCGCATCTAAAGTAGAATTGCCGTAAGTTTTTTTTTTAAAAGCTAATCTAAAAATTAAAAAACTTATATTTTTTAATTAAAAATTGAGATTTTATTATTTTTAAAAAAATAAGCTTTATTCATTCTTAATAAGTTTATAAGTAAAAATCTCTAAATAACAAAATTATATTTAGAAGTGATTTTCTTCTGAAGATATCAAAGTAGTAATTAATTCAATTTAACTTGTAGTAGATAACTCTTATTTTTAGGAAAGTGAAAGCTTAGCTAAAAATTCTGATGAATCAGTCCCCCTTGACTAAATATTTTAAAACATTTTTTTAAAAGAAAAATTACTTCATCAATATTTTATAAAAACATATTAAAAATTTTTTAAAATATTTTATTTTAAGAAAAATTTAATTTTTAAAATAAAAATTTAAATTTATATTTTATTTTAAAATTTTTAAGAAAAACCCAAAATTTTTAAATTTATTTAAAAAACTTTTTTTTTAATTTATGGATGAGGACTAAATTTGCTCTAGCAATTATTCTGATTTTCAATAGTTGCATTTAATAAGTCTTAAGGAATTTATTATTTTCTAGTATTTCAACAATGAAGAGAAGTAACTTAGAAAGAAATTATATCAAGAATTTTATTTTTATGTAAGAAGTTCTATGCTTCATAAAAAAGATTTTAAAAATTTTATTTTTTTAAATTTTTTAATTAAAAGTAAAAAAAAAAAATTTTTTTTTTTTAAGTGTTGTTTATTTTATTAAAAATGCTAATCTCTTCATATAAACTTAAGAAATTAGTTGATAATTTAAAACTCTGTTATATTTAGTTAATACTTTTAATTAACCTTAAAGTAGAAATAATTTTGGTACCATAATTTTATTTTTGTCTGAATTTCTAAAATTAGATTAATTTAATCTTTTTAAATTTGAAACTCAGAGTAGATACTTAAATGATGCCAACTTTAAATTAAAATATAAACTTTTCTAAATAAAATATTTCAGAAAAAAAGTAATTATTTTCTGATTCAAAGTTAACATTTTCACAAAATGGGGGTGCAATAAAGATTTTTCATTTAAAATAAAGAAATCCTTTGCCTCATGAATCTGCCATGGTGAAAAGAAAAATCTTTAAATCTTTTAAGGAGTTATGCGAATAATTAGAAGTTATTTTTAGGCAAACTTTTCGCAAAGTTCTTCAATAGTAAAAATATCCTATTTCATTTAGAATAAGAAATTATAAGAAATATTTAAAAGTTTTTAAAAACTATAAAGCCCAAAAAAATTTTTAAATTTTTTTTTTTTCTTTTATTTTTTTAATTTTTAATTTAAAAATTTTAATTAGTTTATTATAAAAAAAATAAATTTTTAAAATTTTTAAAAAAAAAAATTTTTTAAAAAAAAAATTAAATTAAAAAAATGCAATATTTAAGATTAATTCATAAATAATTAAGAAAAAACTAAAAAATTAATTTTTTAATTTAAATTTCTAAAAAATTTTTGGAAAATTGCCCCTCTTTTTTATAGTTGATGTTATAAAATAAAATAATAGTTTCTCACCTATAAGTAGATAAAATATATAATTTATTTCTGATTAGATTGGACTTTTTACTGAGAATTAATTATTAGCTAAAAGATTTGCTATAATTTTTAAATTAAAATATTAAAGCTATGCACGAATGTCCTTTTGTTAAAAAAATCCAGCTAATTCTGACTTAAAATCTTTAAAAATATATTGCTTAATTTTTAAAAAGTTTATATATTTGATGTATTTATCAATATTGACATTTTCTAGTATAATAAGTACACTATATAATATTTTAATTCTTTAATTTATATATTCTATACTTTAGAACTAAGGCATTTAAAATATATAATATAGCAAATAATGTAAATTAGAATGAATTAAAAATAATATAAAAGATTCCCAATCAATACTAAAGATTATTATTTTATAATCATTAAATCTTCTTTTTTTATAAACTTCGACAAATATTAATTTTTACTCTAGAAATACAATTTTTTCTCAATCAGATTATAATTCACATGTACAAAAGAACGAAAAATCTTCTATTTCAAGGACACTCTAAGTGGAAAAAGCTTTTGATTAAATCTAATTATTTTTATTTTTAGTTAGAGAAAAGAAGAATAGCATAGATGCTACGAAAGATTATAAATATCTTACATTAAAAAAATATATAAATACTAGGAATTACGATTAGTGATAAAAGTAAGGTAATAAAAAATCAAATATAACTCAATATTTCAAAATAAATAACTTTATAAGGAATTAAATATGTCTATCACAATTAAATTTAGAATTTCTATCTTTTCTAAAACTGATAAGTCTTAAGTAATTATTAAGAGTGAGTCTCTCAAACATCTCTAAAGCTCAAGAACTTTGAAAAGATAAAGAACATTTTTGTGAATTAGATGCTCTCTGAAATTATTTACTCATAAAATACTCATTTCCAGAATTTTAACCTTTTATAACGTTTTTATTTATTTTTCTTATGAGAACTAATTGAAAACTTTTAACAAAATTTCAATGCTTAAAGTTAAGCTTTTACTCTAAAAAGGATATCAGATTCAACTATATCTTAAGTAGCAATTAATTTTTATAATAAAACGTGGAAAATTATATTAAACAAAAGTTTAATATTTTTATAAGAAGAAGATAAGCCTTATTTTAAGAAGGCGAAGGCTTAGTTAAATCACTCAAACCTTAAAATAAACCAAAATTACTCTCTTAAAGAAGAACACTTAACTAGTTAATTGTCAATTAATGGCTTAATTATCAGAATAATTTAAAATTAATGCTAGACTTTTCCTTATTTTTTATTCAGCATAAATTAATATAAAAAAAAAATTGTTTGAAATACTTATTTCGGATGTTTTTTTTTAATTTTAATTTAAAAACTAATTATTTATAAATTATTACTACTGTGAATATCTAGATGATTCAAAATAGATTCTTAATTAAGTAATTTCATTCTTTCAGATTAGCTATTATAACCCAGATGTTTAAAAAAAAAGAGAACTAACATCTAGTCTCCTATCCTTAAAGTTTAAACTGCAAGCCCTACAACAAGATCAAGATTTGCCAAACCTATTAAAAAGAAACCTTTATTTATTTATTTTATATTATAGGGATTGCTCCCTTCCACCAGCATCTAACTATCTAAATTGTACAAGGACTCATACCCTTGGTTACTTTCAGAAAAACTGAGTTTCTGCTAGGTAAATATAGGAAGACATCACAATATATGGAATTAACGCAAAAATAAATATATTCTTCTTTAAATTAAAAGTTAATCAATTATTTTGTAATTTCTTAAAAATGTGTAATTTAAAATGATTAAATTAAATAATCATTCTTATTTCTAATTTTAATTTTATAATTATTTTTGCAATTTTAAACAGAGATAACTAAGCGAGGTACTTTTATAAATTAAAAATAACGTTAAAAAAAATGATTTAATTTAATGTAGAAGAGGAAATATTAATATTTAGTAAAGGTAATTTCGATAAATAATGGATTTAGTTAATCTAAGTTTTAATAAAAATTTTTAATTATCTAATATCATATCAATTAATAAAATTAACAATTCCAAAACTTATTAATCTATTAAAGAGTTTCAAGGATTTTTTAACATAAGGTCACTTAATTTAATTATAAAAAATTAGCCTATCTTTTGATAAAGTTTTTATTTTGAATAGATGGAGTCTTCTTCGATTAAAATTTTTGAATTTTAACTTTTAATTTATAAATCTATCTTAAACAAGATAAATTGACTCTGGGATAAAGAATTGATTCACGTAAATCATTTTTTTATGATAGCCTATTTAGATGTATTAATGCTTATGTAAGAAGTTGACTGTGTCATTCATTAAATTTTTAAATCTAAGAGCATTTTATTAAAATTTGTACTTAAACTAAATGTAAAAATTAGTTTTATTATTTAATAAATAAAAATTACTTTAACTAATCTCATATTTTAAAATTAGTTTTCTAAGACACAATCTATGTCATAATATAAAAGAAAAAATTACTTCCTATTTTCGTATTAAATCCTTTTTATTAAAAAAGAAATTGAATGAAAAGCATTCTGTTTTTATTGCTAATATTCCTAAATACTTTGTATATTAAATCTGTAAGGTTACTTAAACTCATCTAAAATTTGATGATTTTTATTAGTTAAAATTCTTTTGGAATAATGCTCAGACTAACTTAGCATGATTCCTTAACATAAATAAGTTATTTTACTATGAATGCTTCTTAGCCAAGATATTTTTTATCAATGATACGAATCAAATTCTAAATATGAATAAAGATAACTACTGAAAATTATCATTAAAAAATTCTAAAATAAATTGCTAAATAAACGATAATACATTTTAATTATTATTTATTACTTTTTTATTCTAATATTTAAAATTAATTTTAATTAAATCTCTTTAGAATTCAAATTAGAAACACACTATAGCGAATAATTGTGCTGTTCATTTTATCACTGTGGCTTTCATTAAAAAAAAAAGGAAAATAAAATTTATAATAATGATTCCTCAAAAATATTTAAACAAATAAAACATTATAATAAATACAAAAATATCTCTAGTTAAAAATATATATTTTCTCTTCTCTCATTTTTGTTTGAGAAAAAGACAAAATTACTCCTTATTTTCATTATATACGAAAGATGAGTTCAACTGATGTTTAACTAAAATTTTTTAAATCTTTCGCTACGATTAACTTAAATTATAAAAAAAAACATTTCACGCTTCAAAGAGGGGCTAACTCTTATGAAAATATTTTTGAAGGTTCTCCAAATTTAATTTAGTTAAATCTGTAAAAGCATTCCATTTGCTATAAGATAAGGGTTATTTATACTCTGTTATGGAATTATTTTATTTAAGCTGAGAGGTTACTTCTTTTAATGTTGACAATTAGATAAGATCAGTATATCGCCATAAAATATTGTTCAGTTGCTAGATCTCTCACTAAGTGAATCTTATTTCAGCTTCTTTTTAAAATTATTGTTTTAAAATAAAGAGAAAAGTGCTTAGATCCCCAGTATCCTTTAAACAACTATAAGATTGAAATAGATTAGTTCTTGAAACTTCAAAAATTTTCATCTTTAATGGTTTATAATAAGTAAACTTCCTTTAAGCAACAAGCCTCTATTATCTAAATTCTAAGATTAATTTTTTAATTCTATTTCTAATTTTAAAATAAAATAAAATTAATAAAAAAAATTAATATTTAATTTTTCTCTTTAGTTACTCTTTCCTACTTTTTAATCAATCTTATATAAATTTTTAGAGAAGGTTTAATAGAGACCCTAGTTGGTGAAATGAGATTCATACATCCTCATAGTAATTATTTCCATCTGTTTTACTTAAAATTTTAAACTCAATATAATTTAATAAAATTATTTAAATTTATTGTAAAAATTGTTTTACTTTTTAGAAACTTTATATGCTACTTCTTAAATCCATTTTCCCATTTTTAATTTTAAAAATTTTAAATTTTCTTTTTAAAAAATAAACCCCCCCATTATTTTTCTTCACATCCCTTTTAAGAATAAATTTTTATTGGAACCCAAGCATTTAATACGAATCCTTTAGAATATAAGCTGTTCAAAAATTTAACCCCCTGGAAAGTGAGAAATATTTTTAAAAATTTTAAAAAAAAAGGTGGCCCTTGTTTCTTTTTGATTGATAATTTCTCAAGGGGTTTTTAATTTTTTAAAAGAAAAAATTCTTAAAAATTTTTTGTTTTCTTGAGAATTTTCTAAACCCTTTATTTTAATCCTTTTAGCTTTGAATAGTTGATTGGCCTAAAAAATCTTTTCAACTTCATTAATTTATAATAGTTTATCCTTAATAGTTAAATGATAGAATTAGAATGAAAGTTTTAATATTGAGTTATAATTTATTGAAGAATATTAAATTTAGCCTTAACTCCTTACATTCTTTAAATTATTTAGAATTAGAGGTATAGTTAAATTTCAAGATACTATCGCTTAATGTGCAGATGTTTTAAGCGTTAAAAATACTCCAATTTTTCAAATTTCAAAATTAAAGGGACAGCTAAAAGATTTAAAGAAAAACCAAGATGTCCTTTAATGAAATAAAGAAAAATAATAAATTTATTCCTTATATAAGTTAGAATTTTAATAAAGTGAATAACTGAAAAGAAAAAAAATATAAAATTTTTTTTTTTCCCAAAAAAAAAAAAAATTTTTTTGATTGTTAAAAAAATTTGTACCTTTTATAAATTAAATTAAGAATATATTTTAGATATTCAAAAGATCTTTGTTTTAAGAAAGTTAAATTATATTTTGAAATTTTTTTGAAAAATAATTCACTTAGTCTAAACCACAACAAGGATAAAAATTTGAAAGTCCGTGCTTTTAATAAAACTATAACTCTCTTATTTATTATGAAAGATAAAATTAATAAAGGTGAACTTTTTTTTAAAAAAAATTAACTTTTCATTTTTAATAAATGACATTATGAAATATGCTGCTATTTTTTAATATTAACTACGTCTATTGCATAAGATTCCCTTTTTGTTAAATATATTTATCAGATTAAATAATTTTTTAATTCTCTAATTTTTTTTTTAAAAACATACTGAAATTAAATTTCCTTTTAGAAATCTTCCCCCTTTTTAATTAAAATTTTTTTTTTTAAAAATTCCCTTAATTTTTAAAAGAAAATTGGGCCTTATTTCACAAAAAAAACTTTTTTTAGGAAAAAGATTTTCAATCTTTTTGCAATTTTTAATTGTTCTATTAATATTTTGTTTTTTAAACAATTTGTAAGGGCTGGGATTTAAAAAATAAATTAGAGTAAAGGGTGTTGGCTAAGGAATTTTTGCCCCTTTGAGAAAGTAGTACTTCCCCCAAAACGTAAAACTCTGTAATCTATAATAAATCCTCTTTCTTCGAATTGAGTGCAAAAAATAAAGGCAGCATTTTTAATCTACAAAATAGAATGAATCAGAGACAAGATATCTTAAAGCTTAGTTACTGCTTCTCGTGAGAATAACTGATTTAGATTTCAAAATTGGTAATTTTTTGCTATATTTTGTTAAAGGTGTCATTTAAAAGTAAAGTATCTTCATATTTATCAAGAGCCAGGATTATTTTTTATATTTCTAATTCAGAATGAACTTAAAGATTTTCTGTTTAATTTATTCATTTTAATGATTTTTCCCTTTTTTTCTAAAAATAATAGGTACTATTCTGGCTTTTTCAGCTATTCCAGATTTTTTTATGTAAGTGTGGAATTTTAAAATGGGTTTTTTTT